>JANIJG010006154.1:40611-57926 GCA_024611175.1 Megaceryle torquata
CTCCCTGGATATGCAGTTACTGGGATCAGGGTCCTCAGGAAACTTGTTTTGCTTTTGTTTGTTTCGCCTTCTTGATTTTTGTTTAGAGTCTTTTTTTTTTTTTTTTTTTTTTTTTGTCAGCTGCATCAAACTTTAGACTTTCAGCTGCTAGGAAATCTAGAATCCCAGGTGTGGAATATGAACTCTGTCAGAAAAGGAGTATTGCTGGTTGTAACATTCAACCCTTGAAGTGCCTGGGAAGAACAAATACGTTTCTTTGCAGCATTTGCATCTTCATCAGTTTTTCTCCATTTTCCTCCATTAATCCTTTTTGTCTGGATTCTCCTCTCTTTCCTTCTTGCTCACACCCTGACGCTGAAGGTAGACTTTTGCTTTCCCTGTGGCTTTCCTCTTGTTAAAGTGTTGCGTAAGGAGCCTCCACGCATAGGAGCAGTGGCACATTGGGCTGCCGTAGCATGGGTAGGGTGCTGTACGTTACCAGTGTGCACCAGTGCTCCAGGAACGGGGAATTGCAGCTTCAGCTGCATTTTACCAGCTCAGGCCGCTGCGTGCGTCCCCCACCCCCAGGCTTCAGCTTCGTGGAATATTTTGCTTACTTCTCTTCCCAAATGCACTGATTGAAGTTACCAGCTGTTGCCTGTTTTTCTACTTTTGCTCTCTTCTTCCCCGTCATAAATGCTTTATAAACTGGGAACTTGATATTTTTATCTAAAGCACCAAACGCGGACTCGGTGGCGTAGGCAAAAATAGAAAATGAGTTGGGCTGGAAGCAGAAATGGCTGTATGCGTGCGCTAGAAAATAGAGCTGTGGTGCTGACACACCTAGACTTCCAGGAGAGTATGCTAGACGTGCTGACAGCTGGAAACCCTGCTGTCTAGCTTCCCAGTTCTGGTCCTCAACGGTGGGTCTGGGGTTTTTTGTTCTGTTTGTGTTTTTGTTTTCGTGTGTTCCACACCCCCCTCCCCGAAACCCACTGAATACAGAGAATGACCTGAAAGGCTGGTGAAGAAAATGTATTTTTCATATATTTGCTCTCTGCCTTTGCAGCTCTGCTCTTCAGTGTGAGCTGAAGTCTAGTGAGCATGTGATGGAAAGGGAATGAGAGATCTTCTGATGTGATGTTCTCAAGTATTGATTTTTTTCTCTTAAAATTCTGTTTACAAATTCCTTTTGCTTTAATTATTTGTTTCCTCCTGAAAACAGTACAGAGCTAGCCTTCAGGAGGACCAATTGATAGGCCTTGTTCCTGAGTGTATGCAACGAATCCTACTGCATCTCCAGAATTTATCAGTCGGGGATTTCAAAACATTTTGTAAGTAGTAACTGAGTCCCCTTAAACCTGAGATGTGCACACTTTGGATTTTGTGAGCTTGGTGCAATTACTCAAGTGTGGAGCACAAATGGGAATAAAACCCCTTATTCTGACTCATGTAGTCCTGGCACCTGATAAAAATTGAGTCTACTTCCTAAAGAAAGGGACATGGAGAACAAATATCAGGGCATTTCAGGGTTATTTTGTGCAGGCAGCATTGTAGTATCTTGGCTAGAAATAGACCATGTTTGATGTCTACAGCGATGATTCTCTTACAGTCACAATGATACAAACATGATCAGTTTGTTCTGATCTTGTAGTGTTGTAGGAATATTGCAGTGAGATACGTGACCAAGCTCGTTCTGTGCCTCTTCTGCTCCATTGGTGCAGTTCTGGAACGCACCGGAGGCATGGACACACTGGGTTGCACTGTGGCTTTTTTCCTTTCCTCTCCCCTCTGACTCCTGTTCCCTACAGTAAACAAAACTACACGAATTCCTGAAATCTTGTGATTCGGCCACGCAGAAGGGACCGAGCTGCTTTTCTTTGTGACCAAAAGCTGCTCCTCTAGCAACTCACCTTTTCTTCACGCAGTACCTTTGTTTTCTCATCTCTTATTGACCAAATCTGTCCAGAGTAGGACAGCAGCAATTTCACTTATGCGAACTGGTGATTTTTTTTTTTGGGGGGGGTGCTTATTTGCTTCCTTATTTGTTTGGATGTTTGTCGTGCCTCCTTATCAGGTATGTAATAAAAATATTTATATGCAATTAGATGGGGGGAAGGGAGAGTGAAACAGTGACACTCCTGGCAAGAAAAAGAATTTTTGATCACAGGACCATGCAATATTAATAAAGATGGCACAAACCGTGTTTGCTTTGGGTGTGGGGGATGGCTGTTGTAGTATTTTCCTCGTGATCTTGGTACCAGTAGTACTTTTAAAAATTATTTTTATTATTTTTTTAATTTTAGGACTTTTTGCCCAAATGTGTGCATTTAACAGAGCAAGAGAAGGTGGAATAACCTCCAGCGACCGGGGGCCGCAGTGAATGCAGGTGGGGGGGGGGTGAGTTGTACTCCCCCCATCAAGCCCCAGTCGGGTCACACCCCCTTATTTGCTCTGAACTTTTGTTGAGCGAACGCCGGCAGCCCCAGCCTCGTCCGCCAGCGAAGCCTGGGAGGGGTTTTTGCTGGCTTCCAGTTGCCCCCCCACCCCGGGGCAGGGATGGGGGGCCCGGGTGGTGTTTCCAGACCCTGAAACCCCGTCGGTAGCGAGGGCTGGGAAGGGGGGAAGGTGGTGCCCGGTGCAGCTGCACAACCCGCCCCCCCCCGAACCCCCAACCGCCCCCAGCCCCCGGCGGCAGAGCCCGCCCAGCGCGCGCCTAATTGGCTGCAGGGGAGGGGCGGCTCATTAGGGATGCGGGCGCGCGCCGCGGCTCGCTAGTCGGCGGCGGACGGAGCGCGAGGTGCGGAGCGGGGCTGCTGCAGCTGCCGCCCGCCCGCTCTCGCCTCACCCCGCCGGGCGCTGGGCACCTCCCCGCGGCTGCAGAGAGAGGACCGGAGGGGGGGGTGGTGGAAAAACCCAAACAAACCATCAAAAAAGACGATTTCTTCGGCTTGAGCTCGACTCCGGAGGGACCGGGAGGAGATTTGTGTCCCTTCTCCTGTCAACGGCCGGCGATAGAGGTGCGGGACTGGTGGGGACAGCATGGGCGGCGGGGCTGCGAGGAGCAGCTCCCCCCCGCGCCTGAAGCGGCGGCCGTTGCTGCTGCTGTTGCTGCTGGGGCTCCGCAGCTGGACGGCTGCCCTGCGAGGTAAGCGGGCGCCCGACGGTCCCCCAGGGCTCTCCGCTCCGCGCAGCCCTGCCCCGCTCCCGCAGCCTTCCGCGCAGCCCTGCCCCGCTCCCGCAGCCTTCCGCGCAGCCCTGCCCCGCTCCCGCAGCCTGCCCGCTTCCCGCACAAGTTCGCGGCGGGAGCACCGCGCTCGGGGTGGGGAGGTCCCACCGGTTGCTCCGCGCCCGTCTTTCCCTGGCGGGGGGACCGTTCCGGACCGTTCCTGCTGGGGCTGAGGGAGCCCCTCAGCGTGGGGCAGCCCACGACGCAGCGGCACACCCCCGTCCCCCGAAAAAACAGCCCCGACCCACGGCGGCGAGAGGGGGGGAGGCGATAGAAACGTGCCCCGGGGCGGGACAGCGTGTCCGGAGCCGGGCTGGGGGAGGCAGCTGAGAGGGAGCGTTGCGGTGGGAGTTGCGCTGTGCCGGGGGTTGAGATCCTTGGAAGGGGGTAATTTACCACAGGGCTGCTGGTTTAATAGGCGGGGAGAGCTCCAGGCTGCCAAGTGCACAAGCATCCTTGGGAATCGAGCCCTCCGTGGATCCTTTGGACGGTGTCTTTGTGAAATATTCGCAGTACTCTTGGCGACTGGTCGGGTTGTCCCAAAATGGTGGGGTTTGGGAGATTCACTGACCTCTTCTGGCAGTGAGCATCTAATTACCTGTCAAACAGCGCAGGTGCCTGAGGTTGGGTGTGTGCGCACACGAGTGTGCAGGGGTTTTACCTACGTGTAAGGTGGATATCGGAGATGCTCTGAATCCTTTCTTGTTTGTTTGTTTTTTGTTTTGACTTTTTCCTGGTAAGCTACTTGAGTGAAATAATCTTTTGAGGATAAATAGCCAAAGGATGTCAACAGCTCCGTCTGGCAGCCCTGACACCTTGGCTGGTATATCTGGACTTCTCAAAGTGTCGGAAGTCTGGGCAGCAGGAGGCAGGGGGACAATCCGATGTTATGTTACTGTTTTTGGAGGAAAGTGCCTGCCTTGGATCAGATGTAGCTTTTGTACTGAGAGTCTGTAACGGTACGTTCAGTACAAACGGCTTGTTCTTACAGAACGGAGTAATCGGACTTGTAGATCCTAATAGATTCCATCCCGTGTTCAACACTAGCCCCTCTGTGGAGGTCTCTCTTTGCGTGCCTGTTGTGTCTGCGCTTCCATTTTCCTTTGTATAGACATTATTGGTTTTGGTCTCTGTCTGGGAAGTCACCCGCAGGTAGTGAGCAGGTCCTGGGAGCCTGACTGCCCGCCTTGCCTGCTCTGTGCTCTCATTCACATCCAATGTCTGGGCCAGCAGAGGGGAAATCTGAGCAGCTTTTGTGTAAGGGACGAAATACGGCCTTTGCAGCAAAATAACACTTCCCAGAACAGTGAAATAAGTGGTGAGAATAGAATGAAGCCTAGTAGTTCTTAACTTTTTAAAATACTTTCATCAAGAAACATCTGTGACTGCAAAAGAATACACGTGTAAGCAAATGGGAGGTGCTGAATGCCTTTTGTTTTGCACATCTGGTAGAACTCTGGCAGTCCTTGTGTGGTCAGGATCAGGCCCTACGTGCATCTGAAATTTCACACTGAGTCGTGTGTGGCAGGATGGCTCTTCTGCTGTTACAGAACAAATTTCAACTGCTTAATTAAAATTTGCCACACAACATTTCAAGCTCTAGACTGGAGCAGAGTTGGTTTTGGCTGTTACTCTGAGGAAGAACGGTGTATTTTTTATATCGGTCAGGTGTCTGTAGTCTCTCGGTTGTGATGTTGCATAGTGCTTTCTTTAGCTTAAGCAGTTAACCTCAGTTAACAACCCATTGAGCTATAAGATTTTAGTTTATGAAGTTGTCTAAAAGCTGCCTCTGAAACAAATTGCATTCCTGGATTCTATTCTGAAGGGGGATTAAAGAAAGGTGAAATGTTTGTAGATACCCTTTGCACAGCATTTTCAGTCTGTTGGAATGAATATACATTTATAGCTTTAGGCTTTTATTTTCCAGGAAGAATTTCATAGACACTGTGGTGATGTGAAAATGAGAGGAGAGTCACTAATATTTATTAGCTCATCGATGCATTGAAACTAATTTGGGGTTGCATGTATCTGAACAAAGATGTCTATAAAACATGAACATTAGTATTCCTCTGCGTCTTGATACTAAAGCCTAAAGCTATGTGTTACATGGTATTTATAGATATGAGTACATTTGGTTCTAAATAAGCATTGTTTGGGGATGTTTTTCCTTTCCCAGTAGAGTATGGCTCTTACTGTACGGCTTGGTAGCTGCTGCATATTGCTGCTGATTTTATGATGATAAAATGCTCCTCTAAGCCACCTAATGGAATATGGGTGGGTCTGTGGACAGTAAGCTGGTGAAGCAAATACCTCCTTTTAATCTGGAAATTTTGTAGGTCTTGGGTTGGTTTTTTTGTTTGGTGTTGTTTTTTTTTTTTTTAGTTGAATTTTAATGTAAAAAGCCCTGATAATGTCCAATCCAGAGGGTTGCATATTTTGAGTATTATTCTGCATCTAGGAACCAGGAAGACAAACCAGCATCTGGACAGCAGAGCTCTTGCAGAAATAATGCTTGGTTTAGAAAGTTAAAAATAGCAAATGCTATTGATAGGGAAATAAATATAGTGGTGAAGAGAGGACTGGTATGCAAATTATTTGTGTCCTGATTGTACCTTTTGTCTTGCATTTATTTAATAACGTCCTTGTGCAAATCAGATGAGCCTCCTTTTATTTCATTCTAAGTGGGCTAGAATTTCATTCACGTATCTGAGAATTCTGTCCATATTTGCAGAGTCCTTCACTGTGACCAGCTTAGAGCTGTGTAGGAGCTATCACTGATGCTTTATTTGAGGAATGGTGTTGATTTGCTCCAACCAGCTCTGCTTCAGAGTTTACATGGTGTTAACAGAGTAGGGAGGGGCTTTAGGTGTCCTGATTTCTACATCCAGAAGGAATTATGTTCTTTCTGTTGTTTTATTAGACTGTCTCAAGTCTTCTTTCTCTGTTCCTGATGCTCTGCTGAGAGTAAAGCTGATTATTTGGAATTGCATTCAACAGTTTGCTCTTTGACATATTTCTGACGTGCCAGCCCAATCTGAATACACACCGTGTCAGCCTACTGATGTATTTGATATTGAAGTATGCACGTTAATTGTATCTCAGCTAGGTGTAGGCTTGAAATGCTCTTAATGAGTGAAAGCAGAGTAGACAAAAATTAAGGCAAGACACAGGTGCTGTAGGAATCTCTTGTATGACTTCGCTCAAATGACTCCAATGGGATAATGTTGTATTTTTGTTTTGTTAGCACAAAGCATTCACTAAAATAAGAACCCACACGCTGTGCTTTGAACCATCCTTTGGCTCACCCTGGGGTGTCTCATGTCACTTTCCCTGTCAATGTTTATAATATTTAACTTTGTAACTGCTCAGAAGATAAACTTCCTTGAGTGGTCAGCTTGTTTACTAAATGGTTTATCATCTTTCTCAGCTGTTCCCAATGGTACAGGCTCAGTTGGCGTGTGCACAGTGTTGCTTTTGTTTTCATAAGTCAAGAAGCTAAGGTTTCCAAAGAGTAATTTATTTCCCTAAAACCACAGGAAATTTGGGGTTTAAGTTTTGAAGAGTGCTATTTCAAGACTGGGTGCACGATGCAGAAGTTGTCATGTTCTGGAACTCATAAAGTATCTCTGTGTGGATCTTTTTAAGCCATTGTTTAGGCTTGTTAATGTTTTGATGTAGTCCTGATTTTTCTTCTGCATTTCTTACTGTCTTTGCAATTAGTGGGAATGTTTTGCGTGATAATTCAGAGTGGGAAAGTCTGAACGTTCCTGTTGAGTATAAGGCTGACTTCGGACACTAATGTGCTCCAGTGTTGTCCGTTATAGAACACAAATCCTTGTGAGGATTGTTTTAATTTGCTCTGTGATAATACTTGAGTGTATTGCTGCTTTGCACAGAGAGCACACTGTGAACTTCTGGGATGGTACAGATCAGAATGGCAGCTCAATTTTCACCAGGGCAGAAGGGAAGTTATCTGGTGGTATTTTCACAGTGAATTGCAGAAGACAAACACAAATAGTATGATATATGCTAAGATGGAAAATTACTTCTGGCGCAAAGGATTCCTCAGGGTCACTTGATGTATTCTTTCTGTATTTTTAGTCCTGTTTTCTGGTGAGAGGTGGAGTCTGAGGAAAAGAGCAGAATTTTAACACCAGAGGCTGCTGTTTCAGTTGTTTTTAGATGCTGCTGCTGTTGCAGTGAAGCAGATGGTCAGGTTCATTTGTGCAAAATAGAAAAATGTTTCATTTTCTATTTATACTTTTAAAGAACTTTAATGGTCATGTATCACGTGGCCTTAGTTTAGGACATGACTATCTGTAAGTGGAATTTTTTATGCTCTGCCATATCTCATTAGAGGTCAATAAAACACACTTTAGAATAGGTGTTAGAAGATGCTAGCACTGCACAAACCTAAGTAAACAGAGCCTTGTAATTTACCTGGCTATTGTTGCAGGTATTTTTGTCTGGGTTTTTTTTGTTGTTGTTTTGTTTTGTGGGTTTTTTTTGCGTGTGTGTGTGTTTGGTGATTTTTTTTGGTTTTTTTTTTTTTTACCTGTTTCTTTTTTGAAATTTAAAAGTTAGAGACCTCCCTGAGGCCCTGATGCACTGAGTTTGCTTAGTTCCATTTAGGTTAAAAATATTTCCTATAGGAAGCTTAGCGTGGTTTGAATTTATTCAACAGTTAGCTTGCTTTTGGATTATTGAAGAGGATAAGTAGGCAGTACCTAATTAATTTGCTTATACAGGGTATTCTTTGTGCAACACCGTGTCTGTGTTGAGGTAGAACAATGACAAATTAACATGGTTTCTCGGGCAGGAATACACATGTGAGATTACATGCGTGCAGCATAAATGTGATTTCAGCGTGGAGCTACCTCGGTCCTTCTAGACATTGCTAAAAATATAAAGTGTTACCCTACACGCTTGAAATTCTTACTTGGAACATCTCATGGGAAACCTCTACTTAAAGTGTCACAGAAGGAGTAAAATACAAGCAGCCAATGACAAATTTCTAGATAACAACGTTCTGAAGAGTTTTTAAAAGGCACAGACCGATTGGAAGGAGAAGTGGCGTGGGTCTGGGCAGTGCTGGTGGGAGAGCAATGCGAAATGCGAAGCCCTACTGCTGCTTACCCGCTTTGCATCCAGCTGACCTGGCTGCGACTAGGCTGCCATCCGAGGGGAAGTGGGCCTGGCAGGTGGCTCAGTTTAGATGCCAAATATGCACTCTATGACTCTACTATTTCACAGGAAAAAAAAGAAAATTAGTAGAGGCTCTGCCTATACCAGGCATGCCAGGCTCTGCCAGGTGACTTTGCAAGTGTCAGTGACAAGGAGCTGTAGCATCCGGTCTCTGAATGCTACAGACCAGTTTGCTGCACTGTCTGGACTGCATAATTCCAGTCATTCCCAGCTCTGTAACCATCACAACTAGGGAACCGAGATGTTGGCAGCTTGGTTGGGACTTAGCTGCTGACAGATACTTCACGGTAGCTGTGTTCTAGGCCAGAGTTAAAACTGCTAAAGATCTGTAGTAAGCCGTTACCCTTTGAAATATTAATTTCAACTACCACTTTGGGAGGTGTTCATCACTGATGATAACGTTGTGAGGTGTTTACTGCTGCTGACCCATATAATGCTCATTTTCCATTGGAACTTTCTGGTTTGTATCTTGGCCGTAAAGAACACAGGGTGCTTGGAATAAAAAAGTAATGTTGGGGGGCAGTTAGCACCCGTTGCCTGTCAGAGCTGTGTGCTGCAGATCAACAGCGGATGTAGTGGAGGCCCTGGAAGACACCCGGTGGTACGTTTGTTTAATGCATGTCGTTCCTCAGCACCGTGTCCTAACTGAAGACTTCCAGATAAAGTTCCAGCTGTTGTTATTCACATCGTGTAGTTCTCAGAGATCAGTAATTTTGAAAAAATGTGAATTTGTTGAGATAGTTTTGTAATTCTGGATTTATTTATTTTTCTGCATCGTTGTGCATTCCTAAGACTTTGAGCCTCCTTACATGGTTCAGAGGCAAATGATCAGTAATTTCCCTTTTATAAAAAGAGTGAAAATAACTGGCAAGTATTCCAGTGATACAGCCATGTAACCCCCCCTTATTTACCAGTATAAACTGTGGAGGCACTGGGTCAAATCTGTAGGTCCAAGAGTAACTTGGTGTATCTTAACTGAAGATGGAGTAGTGTGAAGGGAGATGCTGGAGATCTGTCTTTGCCTGCCTGCTGCATCCATTCTGATTTTGACTGTGGGTTTTGGGACCCATGATGAGCCAGGATTAATGTGTGATGTTAGGCCTGGTGCATATTATTTATTTCTGAGTGAATGTAAACATCTCGAAATTTATTGCAAAGGGCTACCCAATAAATAACGTCATAATGAAAAATTTCCAAGTCTCGACATTTAATTTTGATCAACAGTAGTATGAAATTAGCCTTTTTGAAAGGTTTTGTGAATAAAACACTGGCAAAATCACTGTTACTGGAACAATAAGTAATGTTGTAGCTAGGACTTTCGGTTGTCTACCAGTTGTCATCTGGTAAATAGTTTATAGTTCTAGTGAGTACCCAGAGGCATTCCATTAATACAGAATTTGCCACAGTAACAGCAAAAACTCCTTCTACTCCCACTATATTATTAAAAATGTAGGATTTATTTTGTGTCAAATGAGCTAACAAAATAAAAGATGAATTTAAAGTATTTAATCTGTCAGCATCAATGAATCTAAGAGGATTATCATTCCATTACAGCTAATAGATTTTTCCAAAGATAACTTTGCTACTTGACTCGCCTATTTCTGTGAAGATTGTTACAGATCTAATTTAGACTACAATTTAAATATTCCTGCTCTATTTTGATTGAATCTGGGAGTTAGTTATGTGGTACCTGGCATATGTTGAGCTTGATAACTCTGTTTCAATCACTTGAATACCAGCTCTCCTTCTTCCATCTTTAATTCTTCATAAAGTTTGTGTAGTTTTTTCTGTTTTGAGTTGTACTAAACATAGCTTAACAAATTACCTGCCAACCTCTCCTTGCTCCCTTTCTGAGGAATTAGGGAGAAGTGGAATAGCAAGAATAAAAATTGGGATTAACCATATGATGGGTATCCTCGAACTCTGTAAAATGAGTAGCAACATCCCTACTGATGTACCCTAGTCTAAAGCAAAGGCCCCTAAGATTGGGATATCCTGAGGTAAAAAAGTGTGCCACCAGCGAGTCATAGTGAGGCCTTGTTACTGTTTGATTAGTGAAATTGTCTTAGCCACATCCGGGCAGAATGATGCTCCCGTTGAACTTGGAATTTAGCAGATCCTTAGTCCCTTCAGAAGACAGACTGGAGATAAATGTAAACGAAGACTGCATCAACCTCTTAGAGCTGTAATCATATCCCAAATTAGCATTGCAGTGCTGTAGTTTATGATGTCAGCCTGAATTACATGGCTAGTGAAACGCCACAATGTACTTCAAAAACTCTAGGAATTCTCTGAATAATTGAAGGACTTTCAGTTGCCGACGCTGTTTCGTGCTTTTCTCTAGTGTTCCGTTTCTAATCACCGGGGCTTTTGAATGAGTACGTTAAATGCAGAAAAGGTAACAAATATAAGAACAAGACCCTTTCACGAGTCCTACAGTGATGGAATTCCAGTGCAGGAGGAGAGAGGACCAGTAAAGTATCAGAAACGGTGGCCACGGTGTTCTTAGCTCTCATCACCTGTCGCTGTGATGGGAGGTTGTGTCTGTAACTGACATTTCGAGCTGGTTTTCCCATTCCCAGCAGAACAGCTTCAGCAGTCAGGAGCTGATTTGTGTGTTTGTGTTTGAAATGCAGCTGTGCTCTTTAGCACTTTTACCCCTTGAAGACAGGAAAGCACTGAGATCGCAGATTTTTTCAAAGTGAAAGGGGGGGACGTACAGAAACCTGGCTGTTCCACCTCTATATTTGTTTGGAAATGTTGTTATTGAAATACTCTCTATGAGCGTTCTCCAGCATCTGCTGGTTGAATGAAGGGGTAGTGGAGGCAAAAGGCGAAGGATCTGCTTTCTCTTGACCAAATGTTATTACTTGTCTGAAAGTGCATGATGTTGACTGTTTGTTGTTTCTCTTAGAGATTTACCTGATATAAAAGATAAAATAAGACTAGATATTTTGGAGATTAATTTTGAGTCCTGCTGCTGCCCACTATGGTGGTGGCTAGCCCCCACGAATAAAATCATAGCCATTAAGAACCTGGCAGAACTATTCTTAAGAGATTTCTGTGCTTTCAGAATGTCAGTTACCGTTACAGTCTCCTCAGTCCTGTAGGGACAAAGGACCTACCTGTCAAGATGGAAACAAACAACAACCGCTCCGTGGTCCTGCTGTATTCAGCTGTAGTGCACGCTCGTGCAACCTGCAGTGTTCTATCACCCTGGGCTGTCACACTCAGCCTCTAGAGCAGCTTTACATGAGAAAGTAGGAAAAGCTGCTACTGGGAAATAGGACTTTGCCTGGTTTTGGTTCGTATTTTTAACGCTTGCTTTCTTTGCAAGTATACACAATAGAAAGCCACAAAATGCTAGCAGCTCCCACAGAGGAGGCTGGGTTTTGGTCTGTTTTTAAACCCTTTGGAAGATCTATATTTAAATGCTTTACCAAAGGTATAAAATGTTACATAGGGGGATCAAGCTATTTTTCATACTGGGTGGACAGGAAGGGACTTCATTAATCCAAGAGCAGTGATGAAGGTGGGGGAGTGCATGAATCTTTCTTTGCACAATACATCTGGAAATAAAGAATTGCACGTTCTTGCTCTTTGTTGTTGCTGTTCTTGTGTTGTTTTTTTGACAGCTGGACAGTCAGAGAATGACTTGTCATGTGTCCAGTGACAACATTGGCTTGTACACATGGGATTACAGTTTGCTGCCCTGTGGGTCTTTCTGCCAAGTCATGCAGAAGGAGGACAGAAAGGGAAGCAGTGACTTTTGACACAACCCAAAATGAGACATGTAGGAACAAGCTTTGATGAGAAGGAAAAAAAAAAACCCAAACAAAACCAAAACGGGGCCCCTGTGCTCTTAAATTGGCTTCTGATGAGTTTGATGGTGCTGATCTTTGCATAGGTACTGGTGTAAGAGGCATTCCCCCTGAAAAGACATCTGAAAATTTGGGAGGGCAAAAGGCTTCAGTGTTGGTAGAATAACTTGGTGAGACTCGTTCTGGTCTGGGCTGCGGTGTCCTGTAAGCACGCTGCATGTCTTTGTGCTGAAGGCTCACCATTAAGCCCTAGCTGATGATGATGCATGGTAATGGCTCGTAGTGCTTCTCAGGAGCTCGCCTGACCCAGCAGGCTGCTTAAAATTCATGTACGGCATCAGCTGGGAAGCAATGTCTGAAACCCATAAAGAGGGCTGCAAGATTCTAATTTATTGCCAGTACCTCTTTTATGCCCATTGAACTATTCAGATCTCTCCACAGTTGATTGTTCTTTTCTGCAGTTATGTTGGAGAGGGAAGGACAGAAAAAATCCCTCTGTGACAGAAGCACGTTCCTGTGCCAGCATGGCACTACTGACAAGCGGCCTCTTGGAGTAGGTGTCTCCGATAAGATGATGCAGGAGAGAAGGATCACTTAATAAAGGGCAGTCAAGTGCGTGTGGAATAAATAACTTTTATAAAGGATAAACAGTAGTTTGCTTTAATGAGATCTGCCACAGCTGAGGGCAGTCTGGTTCCATTTTTATATCATTATTTTAGCTTAGTAATGCTAAAGTGCTCTCTTGAAAAATGTTCAAATGGGGCTAGCGAGTGAGATTTCGTTACTGTGAATGAATTGAGAACGTTATGCCATCTTTCAGAACACTTGAACATATGTTATCAAGATTTTTTTCCTATTTAAGCAAGCTTTGTGAAATATTAACTATAGCAACACGTGCCATGTTCACACACAGCGCTTACTTCGTGGAGTTCCTTGTAGCATCTATGACTTCAAAATTTCCAATGTTTTCAACAAAATGTAGTTGACATCTACAAACCTCCAGGTGGGAACATGGTTTCATGCTTTGTTAGCTGCTTTTTTGCTTGACTTCTAGTGATTTTCTCTTGGTTTAGGCTGAAGATTTCCTTTTCCCTTGCCTCTGTGTGGGATTAAGTTACATCTAGTGTTTGAGAAGAACAGTAGATAGGGAATGAAGATGAGGAAATAAAATCTATTTAAATAAAACAACCTCCCTTCCTGGGAACAAGCACAGAACTTATTTTAGGCCCAAGCTGTTCTTCTATTTATTTCAAGTCTCCTAGCATTGTGGACAGCAGTAGGAGAAGCCCTACTCATGGCTCAGTGGTTTAATAAAAACAATTGAGGAAATTCTGCTCAAGCAGCTGATACCCTGTGTATCAGAGCAGGGGAACACGGCTTTGTTCTTACTCTTCCTGGTGATGTGTGCAGCAAGAGGGATGTTACAGCAGTGCCTTCTGTGTTAGGGAGGAAGGTTCTATTGTAATTTCTTGTCTCTGTTTTGTCGCCTTTAATTCAGGACAAAGTGGATAATTTATATATTGTATTTGAGCCATTCCCCAGCTGGCCTTGAAATCCTGATTCGGAATATTTGCGGTGTTGCGTGTGTGTTGGCTTTGTGAAGGAATTACAAGACAGTAGTGAGCAGGTTGGGTATCAATCAGGGCTGCCAAGCACTGTGGTGCTGCTGTTTCTAATACATCCATGATTTCTGGCTCAGCAGTAGCACTATGACTTTGTTAAGCAGATGACAAACAGTCACCTTTGGAACTCTTGTTCTGTAGATTACTTTGCAATATTTATTGCTGTGTAGCTGTCCACAGACAATGCTTCTTGATAGTTTTTAATACATTTGAAAACAAGGGTATTTGTGTTATAGTTTAGTGCATTGTCTGGAAGAACTTGCTGAAAAATGTAAAGCGAATAGGGTTGATCAAAGGATCATAGCTGTACTTTTTTGTGTGCAAGCATTATATTGGCTATTAAGTGGCTTTTCAGTAAAACAGACTTGTCCCTGGCAAGTGAAGGTTTAGACTGTCCCATGACGACAGGGTAGTGAGACGATGCATTTCTTGTATATATGAAAACAGATTTTTGACCTTTTAAGTTTTCATTAAACTTTTTCTGCTGGAGGTCAGCAAATCCTTGTGGCTATTACTGTTGTAGTTGCCTCTTCCTCTGATGTGGCACTACAAAAAAAAAATGCCTGTAACACATGAGAGATTGAAAAAGAATCCATTTCTTATGGCCTGTAAATTGCTCCTGGCCTGCAACCCACTTTGCCAACTAAAGGGTTGCGGGCGTTACGTTGTAGTTGTGTGTTGGAGCGGTGACTAAGGAGCCAAGGCGTGGATTTTGAATAGTGCCACCTCCTTTCTCTCATCTCATGCTAGTTAATAGCCTGGCCTGTCTCACTGCTCATTGGACTCTCCTCCTCTTCCCCCCCCTCCATTTATTTGCATCTTTTAAAAATTACCTTGTTATGCTTCCAAAAGACAAATTCTCATGGAGGCTGCAATAGCCGCTGGCTTTCCCCTAGGCAGAGTTCTCTGGCTTCCAATTAGCTGCAAAAATCCAGCTGACAGGGAGATAAAAGATGGAATTCGTATACTCAACTGCATGTAATCAAGACATAAACCACCCCAGAACATACATCAACAGGGCCCGCAACAGTGGCTTTAAATATTTTATATTCTGTTCTGCAGACAAAGGGTGCTATTTATGGGTTTACACGTGACCTAGATTACAATCCTGCCCAATATTTTAGAATGCCCTCGCTCGCTCTGCTCCATGAAATCCCAGTGTTGCTCTGGCTTACTAAAGCCGTTCAGGAGCATTTGGGTTGTGCTCCCAGCTTCTCTGAGATTTCTTGAGTGCTGCAAAACTTCTGCTGTACACATTTCATCAACAGGTTTTCTGCTGAATATTATTCTGAGATTTGTTTATTGTTTTGCCAATACCTCTTCTTTTATGTAAAATGACACAATAACCGCTTTCAAAAAAAAAAACCCCAACAAACACTTCAACCCCAAGATGACTTGGCTGCCTCGGTGTTCTCGGTATTGACCATCACCTCAAAGTTGCAGAGAGTTTCTTCATATTAGATCTTCAGCAAACGTGTTTCTATGTATGTCAATAGGCTTATCAACTGCTCTATAATCACTACAAAATTATGTTGTTGTTCAAATACTTCACTGTTTGGAGCAGGAAAGGAAGGAGTCTGAATATAATTTGCTTGTTTTACTGGGTTGCTGAATTACCTCTGTTTTCCATCACTAGCTCAGCAAGACTAAAGCAGATAGAGTATTTCCTTTGACTTACTGCACCTGGGTTTGCATTTTTGCAGACACATTTTTAATTCTCTCCAAGCTTTGGTTTTGTCACACATACTAAATCTTCTCGCACTAATCCCAAAGCGAGTTCATTTGAGTCTGTCTGATTACCTTTAATTTGGTTGTTTATGCACAGTGGTTCTTCCAGAAAGTTTTCCTGGTTTTCAACTTTATAAGAGATCTTTGGAGAGAGTAATTTCCAAAGACACCCTCAGGAGGCTACAGGGTAACTTCTTGTACCTTTAATGCAGTATCAGTATTTTGTTCAGACTTTGTTTTCTGTGGTAGCTCTGTGGATGAGTCTTCCTAAGTATTTTTGATAAGCAGTATGTCTATGTGTGTGTGTTTATAACCCCCCTGCAGTAATAAATGTAAGTATCCTCATGTGTCTTGTGTTATGAATGTGTAGTTTGTTGGTGCTGTGAATTCCAGGGAACTGTTCTAGATGGAGTTCAGGCTGGTGCTGAGTAGGCAGGTGAAAATAATTTCTATTTTATGCTGTCTTCTGAAAGGGGTTATCTATAAATACCTACCAAGTTACTACTTTCTTCTTGCTGAAAAGAATTCCTTAGAACTATCCTTTATCAAAAGGTTTACAAAAAACTTAGGAGTAGTTAAACTCGGTGTGGTGAAACTCTCACACTGTATGATTCCATCTAGAGCTGTACTTGCTTTCCGGGAGCCCTGAGATACCTGGAGAATTCTTGAGTCTGGAAAGGTGTCTTTCAGCCCCAGAGCCTCTCGAGCCACACTTCGGGGTCTTCAGATGTGTAACATGGGTGTCTGGGCTCGAGAGGTGCCTCACAGTTGCTACGTGCCAAGGCAAATGTATCCAATAGGTCTTCTGTCCTCTTTTGACTTCTCTTAGCCCCAGAGAGTCTAATACAAATAATACTTCACCAGAAATAATTCTGCACTTGAAGGCAAGCAGAATAGATGACCTAAATAGATGCCTTTAACCTAGGAAAATCCCAATCAGACAGTTCTTTGTATGTCTGGCCATGAGAGATACAAAATTCAAACCAGTGCTGGTTGTACAAAGTTTGAGAAATTCTTAGTAACGCTGTGAACTAATAAATTGTTGCTTATCAGAAATATGAATATCATGTCTCAGTGTCTGTGTTTTTAAAAGAGACTTCAAAAGAATGTCTTTGTCTTACGGATTCCCTAGTTTTTCATAAAAGGCTGAAAAACACTTTTTGGTACCTTAAACTGCCGTCTTCTCTCAAATCTGTCTTGACAACTGTTTAATGGTATTATCATCACAAATGGACTTGACCAACATCTGAGACATCTGAGTAATTTTAACTGACATTGGAGTGCGTGTAGGCGTCCTGCCTGGAGAGGAGCTGGAGTGAAGGCTCAGCTCACCTTGTCTGTTGTGAGCTGCGATACATCCCGTGGAGTCACGGGGAGCGTTGTAGGCTGGAAGGTGAAGAGAGTAAGACGGAAGAAAATGGCACTAAAGACTAGCAAGTCGTGGGTACGGATACTTGGATTTGGGCATTAATGTACTACCCAGAAGCATTGGTTCAACTTCCAATCACCTTTCTGATCAGCTTAATTCCCGTGACCGTGCATGCTGAGCCTCTGGTCTCCTCATTTCCAGCTCTTAACTTGGGTTTTCAGATTAAGCTTTTGGGGAAGGATTTCAGTGTTTGTGAGATGGGGGGGGGGGGGGGGGAAAGGCCCTAACTCCGTAAAATGTTTTTGAAATCATTTCCTCTTTTGGACAAAAACTTCCGGTTGGGCCTGGAGGAAGGGGTAAAC
>JANIJG010006155.1:0-18085 GCA_024611175.1 Megaceryle torquata
TTTTTTTCCCCCCCCCCCCCCCCCTTTTTTTTTTTTTGGCCAAAGCATCAGCATTTGTAAATAATACCGTGATTCCCTGCCTCACAGAGTTGTTTTAAATCCTTGGTCATTTTGGATCCTGTATGGAACAGCAGTATGAATATCAGCCTTTCCCATACGAGGCAGTTTATGCTGTTAAATCAGAGCACATGGGAGTAGGCTCACAAGTATTTTACCTGTAGCTTCCATCCAATTGTGCCATTTCTAGTCAATGCATGTTTTCCCCCTTTGCTTACACATGTACAGTGGTAAGAAGGTGGCTGGTGGCAATGTAGAAATAGCTAATATACAAAGCCAGAGATAAAGAGCTCTATGAAATGTATATAAAAAACCCACAAAAAACCCCAACAACAACAAAAAAACCCAACACCAAAACAATACAGAAAATCCCCTTGCATTCCTGAATCATCAGGAATTGACTGACTTACACCCTTGGCCATTTAAGTATGAAATAAATAAAGAAGATGTTGTTCATTTTGTCTGTGTGTCTAATCCCACATTCTTGATACAAATGCATTTAACCTTATCCCTTTAAAAGAGCTCTGGACAATCAGAATCATCTTTACAGAAGACTGCGCCTGCTTTTAAATTAGCTTTTTAAAAAGCAGTCATTCTCTGTTTCCCCTTTTCCAATTCCTATTCACACTTGGTGCAGATAAACCCGGGCCAGAGCTAGGAGCCCTCTGAAAGTTTAAATGGAAACCATGCTTCAGAAGAGCAGTGCTTTTCCCCCCACAGCAAGTATGCACTTTGCTGTTTGCCCAAGACCATCAGAGATTCAGAGATTTTGTTTAAGTGTGTCAACAGCCCCTCAAATCACAGAAGTTTAGACAAGCCAGCTGCAAAACAACTACACAAATCCATGGCATTGCTCATAACTCACCTGGGAGATGGTTTTATACTCCAGTAATACCACAGAAAACACCTCATTCCCTCAGAAGCATTTCTATCAGGTGCAGGTCAAATCTATTTAACCTAATTTTTGCCTATCCTAGCTTTACATCCAAGCGTCAAGTCCAGCTCCCAGCCACACAGGGAGTCGTTCATTATGCTGACCTCCATGTCAAGTACAAACTTGGGAACTGGTGCAGAATTTGACCTGTGACATTTGTTAATAACCTCCTTATTAATCATCTTTGTCACTTCTCCGGTGCCTCCCATCTGTGGATCCAGAAGCACTTTGCGAGCTGCAGTGAGCTAAAGCGATGGCACAGGTTAAGAAGGGTATCTCCATTTTACAGCTGGGAACAGAGGAGCACACAGGGCTATGTAATTAATGGTTGGGAGATGCGGGCTTCTGGCAGAACACGTTCCCACAGCTACAGATAAGTCTTGCCAACGCACAAAACCTGCTCCCATCGTCATCCGGAACGCATGGGGCAACGTCCTCCCATCATGGGGATGCAGTGTGGGAAAGGAGCCACGGTGCTGCAGTGCTGCGTGGCTGAAAACCATACAGGAAAGTGACAACGTTCATAGGTGAGGATGGCATATGCTGGGTGGGGGAATCACAATAGAGAAACCGTCAGGGAAAAAGGCTCCATCCTGCAAATGCTGGAATTAAACCACCCTTATCAACACCAGGGCTGCATAACGGTGCGCTTGAATGATCAAATTGCTGTTCTGTCTGTGAGCTCAGGTTAAAATCCCTAATTTAGCTTCAGCACAGGGCTTGCACTACTTACAGGGTAGCTCAGCTCAGTGCAGCTCTGCTCTCAGGGATACTGGCACATCTGATGAGACTTTCACAGGGAAGGATGCATCTTTGGTCACGTGACCAAGGAGCCAGCAGCCAGGACATCAGTGGCCAGGGGCCCTCCTGGGATCAGTTTCTGAAGCCCTTGAGCCAGAGAGTTTGAACCGAAGCCCTAGACAGACACAGATAAACGGAAATGTTATTATATACAAGTCCGTAATCCCAACTTTGGCACAGTGAGATCCCACCCTAACCCTTTTCAGTCCCTTGTAAGTTTGGAAAAGTAGTATTATGCACTTGACCTGTTCCATCCTCATGTACAACAGCAAAGCAAGATCCACAGGGTGAGGTATGCATTTTTATTAGACCAACTGGAAGCACTGCAGGGGAGAAAAAAACAGACAAGTATTAATACGCAAGCTCCTCTTCAGCAAGTGTGTGTAAGAGTATTCCACACTGTAGTCTGCTGATTTTCTGCTGATTTAATAATATCCTAAACAGATTTCCTACAATCTTAATTCAACATTCATATATCAATACTGTTTTATATTTATTATAAAAACAGCCCTGCAAGTTGGCCACAAGAAAATGACAGACCTTGGTGGGTCACCCTATGCTGCACAACATCCTACTGGAAGTGGGCAAAAAAACCTTCTTGCATGACAGAAATGGCTCTTCAAATAAAAATGCTTTTCAAACAAAAACTTTTCAGTTATACATTGCTGCCTTTTCAACTAAAAAAAAAAAAAAAATTTAGAGGGATTTTTCAGTAACAATTCTGCTGGTTTTCAGTACTAAAACCAGTCTGGCTTTACCTTCTTCTGAAGCATTGGAAAAATAAACTTCCCTTTAAACTTTTAGTGCAAACTCAGTATCTTCTCCCCCTCTGACTCTGCTGCAGTTTCCAGTACAACACATTTTTAAAATGGGGAAAAAAAGGATCAGCATAATTCAGCAATGCATATTTCTAGTAACACTTGCTTTGTAGTTAACCTTGGTAGCCTCAAACTGCGGCTTAGGCAAGCCCAGGCTGCGGAGAACTGACAGAAGAGATGCAACACAGTAAAAACAGGCTGGAACATACATCAGTAAAATTGGTCTAAGTGTTCAGATTGAAACATATAAGTTACAACAGGAAGGCAAAAACCTCCTAATAGCCCCTATATTTGAGACAGGGCAGATGATGTTGCAGGGAAGATGAGGCAGAGACAGGCAGGGTGCTCCGACTCCTGCAGCTCTTGGCTCTTCTGCAGCTTACACTGTAAGCTATTGCTCAGTCCTGCTTTAAGGTGGAATCCCCCAGGAATTTTTCCACCCTGTTTTTAAGACACGGGGTGTAAAATGGGTTCAGTTATTTATTTTTGAAGATGATTATGATGAAACTTGGGCAATGGGATGGGTTTGATGATCAGGGTGCTAGAAAGGCATTAGGAGACTGGGGCTTCACAGCTGACTGCACTCCCAGCCCAGGGGATCGTAGCCAAGTGCACACACTATCTCTGTATCTCACTTTCTGCAGCAGTAAAACAAGGCTGTTTCTCAAGAGCACTAAGAGGCTAAATTCATAAATATTTGAAATTTGCTTTGAGATCTCTGAGGGACAGGAGCGCAGCGTGCCAAACCATGGCAGTGCTGTGCACCTTGGAGGCATGATGAGCATTAGCCAATTAACTGCAGATTATTATGTTTAGAGAAATTAAAATAAACTCCCAGATTCTTACTTGGTGCAGCCAGGAGGGTGTAACGGTCCCTCCACTCTGTAAATAGCATTCCTAGGTCCATTAGAGAGGGGTCCCTGTGTTGCAGAGAAGCTGAAGCAAGCACCAACACCATTCAACAATTGGTTATTGCCGGTTTTTTTGCCCACAACAGAGGTCATTTGTGAAGGGCTGGGAACATTTGCCTTTTATCCAGTCTTATTTTGAGGCTTTCATTTCTCCTTACCCCCAGCATTTCTCTTCAATACTTTGTATTGTGGGAGGGGGAGAACACAGCAATCCACACAACCGATTGAGAACTCTACTGCCCCTGAGTTTTTGCTTTCCAGCCTGTCCAGCCATAATGGGAGCAGTGGTCAGTTTCCGAAGGACTGGATATCTCCGACTCCGGGAGCGGGAATCAGAGCCATGCAGATAAGGCTGTCATCAGAGATAACAGCAGTCAACAACCCTCAGCGTCATTATCTCAGCAAAGGGAAAAAGCAGGCAGCTCCCCTTAATATACAAAGTGCAGCGGTTATATATGTCTCCTTTACAATGATAGATGGTACGGGATAAAGGGGGAAATTTAACAGAAAGCCTTCAAAGGCAGCCTGCTTCACATCCTTGTGCTCCCAAATTGCGAATATGTTTTCATAAAGGCGGTAAACAGCCTCCCCCCTGCCTGCACTCAGGCTCGCAGAGCGAGTGGCTTCAGCAAAACAATTTCACTGACATGAATCTGAGCGATGGCTTTTTTTTTTTTCCCTCCTTTGGTTAATGGAATTTCTTAAGATGGAATAATGAAGCGGTAATTGTCAAACACACCTAACTGGAAGGCAAACAAATTGGCTGGATCAGGCCTTTTTAATTTGAAAAAATAAATAGAATAAACGAGAATTTATTTGCAATGGTTTGCTTGCTCTCTGAAACCATTACACTGTTAAGCCCCTTTATACCTTATAATCAAACTCCAGGAGCACAACACACTCAAGCATGTTGCCGTACTGCGTGAGATTTAACAGCCTGCATCCTCCCCACTGCATACACACACACACACACCCCATGTACAAGACCCAACCTGTTCCCACCACAGTCTCCTGCTTCCAAACAGGGACCTGTGTGTTAGCGCTACAGAACCAATGGGACGCGCTGTAATTGTCCTTTTCAAATGCACAGACCAGTTTGCGAAGCCCCAGGTGAGCCAATCCCCCAAGAAACACCTTAACCAAACCTCTAGAGGAAGCAGGGCAAAAAAATAAGCAAAGACATAGGAAAAGGAAAGCTACAAAATCCTAAATAAAATGTCCAGGTCTGATTTCTTTATGTGCAGTTCTGAAGTGAGAAGAAGCACACAGAAGGGCATTTAATTAAATCAAAGGGTAACGGAGGGGGTTGCCATGCAGCTTGCTATTATGTTACAGTTCACTAAAATGAAAACTTATTTTTAAACCTCTGGTATTAATTTGAGATTATTCAGATACTTAATTAAAAGTGCAGCATGTGTTAAATATTATTTCAACAAAGATTATCATCAAAACCCTATGTAATAAGATCCTTCAATGCTTAGAGCGATATTTTATGCAAATTTTCTATGCCACCAAATGAAGGTCTCTTCAATTCCCCACCCCCCCTTCTTCATTTGCTGCAGCAAAATGTTCCAGGCAGGGGAAAAAAGTTTATAGAATAACAAGGATGCTACAGATAATGCAGTGCAACAAATAGCAGCTCAGTGGTAGTCACGTTTCTGTGTTCAGCTCCCTTCCTGATACCACTTGGCAATAAAAGACTAGATCAAACAGGCTCCCATTAGAGCTAGAGGGATGAATTTTGCACTCGCTGAGGTTACAGACAGTATAAGCAAGGAGTAAATTTACCCTGGCAAAACCCTGCCAGAGTAAAAAAAGCAGGAGTTTGCCCTTTGTGCATCAGAAATGAACCAACTGTTTATACCTCAATCATATAAGATAACAACGTTTCCAGGGCAAAGAATATGTTTTCCTGTGTGGGATTTCTTCTGTGGCCTTTACTCCTGCGAATGGAGTCGGTGAAGTTGACGGGAACTAATCCCATAAGATCAAGGTTCAGTGCTAACCTTTCAGTGTCATTTGCACAGTTAGTTGTTTATTTTTGTTGAGTGTTTTTTTGTTTGGGTTTTTTTTTAGGGAAAACAAAACAAACAAACAAAACCCCCCTTGCTTTCTGTAACACTATTTTGCCTGAAAACAAGCAAAATAAAGTCCCAGAAAAATTGTCAAATACTTACATGGGCTCCTCTCCTATTCTATGGCTTTGTCAGTCCTGCCACAAGCAAACTTATTTACTAGGGCCAGTGCTGCACTTATTCTCTAACAAACACAGGACTGTTCACGAGCAAAGACTTAATTGTTTGAAGTGAATGTAATAATTGTGAGGAATTGCACATATTGTTTTTAAAATATAAAACATTGATACTTCACAATACAGGTGAACTTCTAAAAGAATCCTGCTTGCTACTTAGCGCACATTTAATACACTGATTTTTCTAAACACTTGGGAAGGGCTTCCATTTATTAGAAGCTGCTGTCAAAACACAGGAAAAGCAACTACTTTCAATTTGAGGAATAGATCAAGCATCGTCAAAAAATAGCACAGAACGCTTCCATAGCACCAGTCATCAAAAATAATGTTTTCAGTGTATTAAAGATTTTGCCCATATCTAACACCCCCAGTGCCACACACATACACAGCCTCTCATAGATTCCTCACTTTGAATTCACGGCTGTTGTGCAGTTTGAGAGCCCCCGTTAAAATGACAAGCCACGTACATCCTGCTGAAATCACAAGCCCTGAAAACAGAGCAGTGGAAAACACTAAAGCTAAATTACAGCAACTGTTAGTTTCAGACTGTGGCTGAAGGTAAGCTGCACCAGCAACTTGAGCAAGAGCTAATATGGAATAACAATTAAAAAATATCAAAGTCAACAAATCAGAACATCAGAATGCCAGCCGTGGCTTCAAGCTGAGAGCCAGGAAGGGGATTCCTCTGTGTTGGATAAGGATTACTGGTGTGGCTGTCCTTGGAATGAACTGCAGAAAAGGTGCAATAAAGCGCGTTTAAGATGAACAGAAAATTGTAAAGGTGAGGAGCAGAGCTTGTTTATAACGATTTGCTTCGTGCTTTCTGCTGCTTGCTTCGGTGTGCTTGTGCAGCATCGGGTTTGATGGTCAACTTGCCAGGGCAAGCAGCTTGCCCTTGTACTTGCCTGCAAAGTTCAGAGCTGGGCACTGATGCTACCGACACTGGAGTAACAAATTCACATGGAATCTAAAATGGTTTTCTTTTGCTTTGTTTTTTTAAAGGGTCCTGTTAACAGTCAAAGAGACAGTTGAAAAAAAGTAATAATCATGAGCTTTTAATACTATACACATACTGAAAATAGGAGAGCAAGAAGTGCTGAAATAACAACTAAAAGACAATCCATCATGTAATCTACCCATAGCTGTATCTTGAAACAAAGATCTAAGCATAACATGATATATCATCTTAGGTTTCTTATGCACCCACACACAAATAAAAAGCTGAATTTACAGGAACTTGTATGATCTATATACACATTCACTCGGATGTTCTCCAGGAGTTATTTTTTTGCACAAGCTAATAATATTGTTTCTAGGTGTTTGCTTTTCTTGTTTGGCAGTTTGTTGTTTGGTGTTTTTTTGTGGGTTTTTTTGTTATTGTTGTTGTTTTTGGTTTAGTTTTTGGGTGGGTTTTTTTGCGTGTGTGTGTGTTTGTTTTTGGGGCTATTGTTGGTGGGTTTCGTTTTTGTTTGTTTGGCTTTTGTTTGTTTTTTCCTTTCCTAAGTTACAGGGAAAGTTATCTAGGAAAACACTCCAGAAGCCTCACCGCTATAGATCTGTAATTGTACACACATAAAGGAAAAAAACTCCCCCCAAAAACCCTTATCGCAGCCGTCTGTTAACATAAAGACGACAGACAAGCGGGACTTCGATTCTCTGTGCAGGGGAAAAGGGTTTGAGAGGTAAAAGCCGTGAGCGAGGCCCCGGCGGCTGCGTGATGCCCGCTCCCAGCCAGCCCTGCCCGCTCCCAGCCAGCCCTGCCCGCTCCCTGCCCGCTCCCAGCCAGCCCTGCCCGCTCCGGCAGCCCCAGCGCAGGAGGCTGCTGCCCTCTATCGGCACCGGCACCCGGCAGCCGCGGGCCAGCTCGGAAAAGGCAGATTCCCCTCCCTCTGCCCGGTCTCTACTGTTCGATAACGAACGACCTTTTAGTCTGTCAAACCAGCCAGGAACGCCGGTACAGCTTCTGATGTCATCTGCCGCCCTCTGACAACACGGCCCGAAGGACAATACAAATACAGAGCTTAATGAAGCTGCTAAACAAATATGAAATGCCTGTGTTTTGGCCCACCAGTCTAAACAATGCGATAATAGCAATAATAGCTCTATTCACAGTGTAGCTTTCCCAGTACAGCTCTTGTAAACTTTCACTATCTGAACTGTTAAACAAAACTCTGGGCTTTATCACAGGCCCTTTGTGCTTTATCGCACTACTTTATGTGCTACAAAATGATCCCAAAAAGGGATCAAGACAATCCAGGAAAAGAAGGGGAAGCACAAGATTCCCACAAAAGCAGCTAGCCAGATTTTATTTATTAGAAAAAACCCAAACCCAACCAAAAAAACCCCAAAACAACCCAACAAAACAAAACCCAAAACAAAACCAAAAAAAGAAGAGATGGGACTTGCAATGACCAAACTGTTGGGGGAAAAGAACTCAGCAAGAGAAAAGGTATGAAAATGGAACTGTAAAAGCACTGTCCTTTGGTGCAGTCACTGCTCACACTGGTGCCAAAAGCTACGCGCTTGCATGGTCCCTCACAGCACCTAACACGCAAGCGCGTCCACACAAACACTCACCTTCAAGGAGCACAGATGTTCCTCTTGATCCTGTCCTCACTTCCACTGGTTACGAAAATCTGGAGAAAAGCCACAAAATTAAGTTAAACCAGCGTGAGTTTAGAATCAGATCTCCAAATATAGTCATTTTAAAGAGTGAACTGTTGTTCCTCCTAATAACGCATAAAATGTTGGGGTCAGTCCTGTTTTCACTGAAGCCCTTCTAAATACACATATACAGATTCGTGCCTAAATGGAATCCTATATGTGTGTGTACATCCAGACTTCATTAAATATAATAAATATGCACATTCTTTCTACACAAACATACATATTGGGGTAAGTGCTGAAGCACACAAGAAAAGATATTTATTTTTCAGCATTTAAGGTAGCTGATGAGACCAGGCACTGTAAATTTACAGGGAAAAAGTTAAGATTATAATTTAAAGCAATGATTGGACTGATATTTTTCAGAAAAGTAGTCAGACATCAGCTCCCAGATGTCAGTGTATCCTGTTCTCTCAGGCAATAGCTACAAAAAATAAACCAAATGGTGGTTTTGGTACTAATCTGAATGTGTGCGTGCTTTTCTGCTGAGAGGCACGTAACTGCCACAGTCTCAGAATAGATTAATTCTTCAAGATGAACTGCGAAGCTGGTCAGCGCTGAACAGCCATTCTCTACCAAACACTGTATTTCATAAAAACCAAACCAAGCTAATCCCTTCCTGAAAGTCTTTCAGCCTTACCTGCACCCATCTGTTAACTCATAACAGCTTCAAGAGTGAAGACTGCTCTTAATTTCTGCATGTGGTGTGAGGCAGAGTACAGAGCTGGTTTTAGAAAGCAAGTTCTGGTGAAAGCATACGGTGTGATGAAAGCACTAATGCTTCATCCTACACTTTAAAAACATTATCCCATCTTCCGGTGCTTTTAGAAACAAATTAGTTAGTAGGGAAATTAGGCAGTGATGTGAGGCTTGCTGGAAAGCATGGTAAAATTTATTATGAAGTCACACTCGTCAGAGGGAGGTCAGCTTTCAGCATAAAGACACTGCAGGAGCAGTTACCAGGTCCTGTGGATCATGTTTTATCTTCATAAATGAATGTGTCTCTACTGTAACCGTACATTTTTTTGCCTGTATGGAGGCTTATTAACAGCTGGGTCATACTTGAAATCCTAGAGTTTATGGTATATGCAGGGGAAATTATTTTTCAGATGATCTCTGAGCCTACTTCTCCACAGACATTCAATGCCATTCACATAGCTCACACTCCGCTGCTGTCCAGGCTGTGCAATGCCTATCAACTGGTATTTTTAAACAGCCCACATCTATAAGCATGGCTTTCCATTAAGCAACAGGATAGCTGTTGGTCTTCACCAACCTCTAAAGGGATACCAGCAACATACGTCTGAAATGCATTTGTCTTTTTTTTTTTTTTTTTTTTTTCCTCTGAAACAAAGCAAGGAAGAGACACACCTCCCTCCTTTCAGAAAAAGAAAAACCAAAACCATATCCCAAACGGCAGCATGCTGGTTATTAACTGACTGCACATTTCAACACCAGCTGCCCAAACCTGCTCTCCAAAACATTCTGTCCCCCCACCATCTCTATTAATTACACCAAACACTCCTTCAATTATGTGAAACTTCAATTATCCAAAATTCTTCCCTTCTCCCCCATTATGTTCAGATAATTGAGGTTGCACAGAGCACACTCGCAGACAGTTAGAAGAGCAAGCATTATCTTTCAGCTGATACAACTATCAATAGCAAGTGTACAGCGTATACTACAAAGGCTTTATTGTGCATATGTAGGAAGATAGAGATGAGATACAGTTCCAGGAGGCAGTTTGTCTGGTGGTTACAGTACAGAGTTGGGTGTCATGAGACCTAAGTTTTAATTACTACCTCTGCTACTGACTCTGTTACTCAGATAAACTGCTCGCTGTCTCTGCATGCCAGCATCCCACCCTGCAAAAATGGGCACTGTGGAAATTACCCACCTTTGTCAAGTACTTAGATATCCTCAGATAAAGAGCTTTTTATGCACAACTGCCGAGTATTACTGTCCACTTAATTGCATTTTTAAAACCCTTTGGAAAGAAAGGAGTAAAAAAAAAATTGAGATACAGAACTTTTGTTGGCAGAGACTGGCATGGAGTACAGCAGAGGTGTACTGATTTAAATCTGGCCCTTTAAACATAGTTTGCCAAATGTAACGTGACCAGTGTGAACATGCTGTACCTGTGCTAGGTACAAACTACCCAATGCAGATCCATACATATTGCTGCAAAGGCTTTATGCCTTACGACAAACTGATACTAGTACTTGGTGTTTGAGCAAGAATAACACAGATTTCACTAAAACAATAATTTGTTCATGCTCAGGATGCTCTGACCAAAGTACTTCTGTTTAGTGAGCCTGAAAACTTTCAGCATAATCAGCAGTAGTGTGTGTCCTCCTCTCGGGTGACACCAAGCGATGTACAGCTCATCGACTGCTGTTACAGGGAAGGGTGCCAGACTCCAAAAGCACATCTTAAAATGAGGTACCACCAATGCTTGAACCACATAAAATGCACAAAGATAATAGAAAATAAATGTCTTTGAATAATGTCTCCTGATTGCAGGTGAGGGACTACGCAAGCTCACTATACAAAGCTGTATTTGTACGTACAATACACTCAGATATAGTGCAGATGCATTTGTAATCACCATCCACCAAACTCCTTAAGAGCAGACAGAACATGACCCTGCAAGGTAAGGAGATGGCACCTGCCACTCTGCTATCTTTCTGCTTTGTCTTATAAGCATCTGAAATTCTGGTTTAATGCTTTTCCATGTGGTGATTTCTGTAAATCACCCTTCTCAACTGGAGCGCGGAGGTGAGGGAAAAAAATCCCATGCTCACTTAAAGCCTTTTATTTCTCTTGTAACATGGACATCTTGGAGAGCAGATTAGCCAAAGGAGAAAAAAATAAAAAGCAAATGGTATTACTGGTGACCTAATCCTTCCTCTCAGAAAAAGAAAGGGGAAAGAAAGCCTCTTGTGATCTCCAAGAAGGAACTTGCCTTGTAAACTAGTCTCCTGTTTGAAACGGAAACAAGAATGTGAATCCTGATACAGAGAGGCTACCAGAGGCAGGGAACAGCTTAACAGACTGGAGATTTTCCCTTTCAGTGCAATGCAGGGTATTACACAGGTCCTGCCTACGTTGGAAAAACAGGCAGAAAAAACTTAACAGGTTATAAGAACATTTGGCCACAAATGCATCCAAATGTGGTTATTTTTATACACTAGGCAGGAGTGTAATCTGTGTCCAAGTTTATAAACTGTGGGCTTGTAGTTCATTAAAAGGATTCTGTTACTGGCTCCTCTCTCTTAGGTTATTGTATCCAACCCCCACAAAATGCCTTTACAGCCCTTTCAAACCTGCCCCTCTATAAAACCAGGAATGCTGCCCCTGGCCCCTCCTCCCCTTAGGGAATGGGGCAATCAGTGTTAGATTAACTAAATATTTGAAGAAGGGACCCATTTTTACTGGCAAACATTATTTGGAATAAAAGTTTGCACTTCCTCGAGTGCTTAGATAAAAGAGCAGGAAGGCAGGCACACTGCCTGCCACTGTCCTCTTTTTAGGTAAGAAAACTGAGGTCTGGGGTAAGCCCATGGCAAAATTGAGAACCACCTCCCAAACCTCTTGACTTCAACCCCACCCAGCCCCCTTTGCTGCATCAGGGCAGAGAGTTGGACCACTGAGCCCAGTCTCATCTGCAGCCTCAACAAGCTAAGTCATTCCTAATAGCCAATTTACCAGATGAATTTAACTTCCCATTTTGCCTGAAAATACCCATGATCAGGCTGCTGCTCCCTCCATTTTTCATTGTCCACAAATACTCAGAGGGTTGAGGTTTTTTTCAATTTCTTTCAACTTCTCCCTCCGTTCTCAAGGAGCACCATGATGGCATTACTTTCCTTCCCTCTAAGCACAGGATTGGAGTGCTGCTGGCCTGACCCAAAGACACAATTGCCCTGAGAAGCTTCCGGGAACACTCACTTATTTGTGTGGTTTTGTTTTTTATTTTTTTTACTCTCCAGAAGCACAAACTCCAGTGAAAACCTGAACAATGAGGAACATATGCAAACAGAATGTCATTGTGGCAACAGCCAATTCATTTTTTAAATTCCAAGTAATATCTTCAGACTTCTTTTTTGGCATGATTCCCCAGCTCCTATCAAAGTATCCAATGTCCATGGCTTCCCAAAACATGGTGGCAGATGCCGTTCTGATAGGAAACCAGAAATTCCTTCCTGACCCAGCACATTACGTCATGCCTCTGAAATGCAAGATCAAATCCAATCCAGCTACCTGTCCATCTCCAGCTGCCTATCAATTAGCATTAGACACTAATTTGATTAAATCAATATGTTGAAATTTTATTTGATTCCACCTAAGGAGTATAATTCCCCCTGCATGTTCTCTGAAACCCACAAATTTTCCAATGGAATGGGAAACACAGGTTGGGATTTGGAGGCTATTTCTTCTACTTGTTAACATGTGAGCTTAAAACCACAGTAAAAAATAAGTCCATGCGACTTGGTAGAATGAGAACTGCCAGTTTAAGAGAAAATGGCTTTTTACAGAATAACCCAGATGAAAAAAAAAAAGTGTATACATTTAAGTCTGAAACCTGAAGTGTTCTTTGAGGGGAAAACGAATACATTTTAGCCTTAAAGGGATCACAGACTGCAATTATATAATTCTTGTCAACTGATGTTAAAGATAGGCTGGAAAGAATGTATGCTGAGGCCCTGCAATAAAACGAGCTCCTTTACTCCTTTCAAATGTTTGCAAGCCTTGGAGGTTATCCAAAGGTCGAATACAGGAAAAGTCTTGGTGAACAGAAAACATAATCATGAGCTTTTTTAATATGGGCTCTTTTTGTAATAAAATAAAATTATGGTAAGGGAAGGGAGGGCGGGCTCTGTCTCCTCAGATCTAGGGCCAGGGGGGCTGAGTTCTAATCAGACACTGCTGTTCTCCCCTCCTCTCTCCTCCCCAGCCTGTCAGACAGAGAAGCCAGCAGAGGTGCACTGGGTGCTGGGTGTGCTGCAGAAGTGCAAAGATGCAAGGCTGTCACTGAAACCTTCCCTGAGATACAAGAACACATTTTCCAAGAGGAAGATGAAGAGAGATCTTCATTATCAGCCAACCCAGTGAGGGGTAGCAGCACATCCCCAACACCATCCCCTCCCATTATATCAGGGGTCTACCCCAACAGCCCCCTTTCATGCAGAGAACAGCTCCATACCATGCTGTAGCTGTTACCAATGTGCTGCCACTTCTGGAGTGCACCAAAACAAATGCTGTGCTTCCCACTGGAACACCAATGGAAGCTGACAGTAAGGTGTATGGAGAATATCACATCCAGCTGCAACTACACAGGACTTTAGAGATGGAATTTCAATACTCATTTGGATTTTGGGGTATAATCCAGGGCTTCAATCTTTACCTTTTCCAGAAGTGTTATAGCTTTGCTCATGATCAGCAGTGATCAGGGAGCTGTTTCCCATTTCACCCAGAGTACTTGGTGGCATTGCCTAGTCACCCCAGCTGGCATGTAGCCAGATCTCTCACACTCACTTATACTTTACCTGCAATTGGTTCAGAAATTTTCTATCTACCTACCATATCCCCAGACTGCTAAACACAAACCTGGAGCAGAAAACCATGAGGTATTTGTAAGGAATTAATGAAGCAGACATTTGCTGAAGACACCAGGTGCTTCCAAGTTGTGATCATCCTTCATAGGAAAACATGGGAGACACATCAAGACTGGCTTTTTTCTAATCTCACACTCTCTGTAAAACTTTGTCAACACCTACCTCTTACAGTGACTGCCCCATCATCCAACTTATACTCCAACACAGGCTTACCAATACCTATTTTTTCCTCTGAAAAATCAGAAGCCTGTTGTAATGATCCCACTGCACTGCCTGGGAATGTGGCAGGTCCACCATTGTTCTGAAGATGTTGTTTCCTATTTCTTGAATTTCTTCTGGACTTCTGCATTTCACCATTATCAACCTGAATGGAGAGACTTCTCCCACTCCATACTCAGAGAGAGAAAGAGAAAAAAAAAGAAGATCATACCTACCATTCCCATCTAGGCAAGAAACACACTCCAGAGCTGGAGCAAGCTGGATAGTCTGATAAATGCACCTGCTCTGTTAGGATGGGAAACTAATCCATGTTAACTGTGTTACCATGTACCATCTCCTGGCCTACAGGCATGGAAACTTGACCCCATATTTAGAGTATTTCTTCTTTGACATAATTTAATGCCAGCAGCATGTTTTACAACACGGACAGCATGCTTTGCTCTCCCTCATCTTTGAGGATGAGGTGCAGAGCTGCCATTTCACAAAACCAGGTGACAAGGGCCTTTGAAAGACCACAAACACTACTGAGTGCAGAATATGGTATATCTTTATTTTTAACAGTATGGGCAGGCACATAAGAGATGTAATTGGCAGCCCTATTTTGTTCCAGGTGCAGTCTCAGCATCATGATACCAGCCCCCATTAAGAATGACGCAGAATACCACCTCTCCTTCATTTCATTTCACCTCTCCCTCTTTCACCCAGTCCTCCTCCTCCTGCTGAGTGGTGTTCTTTGGCTTTAGCCACATGCTGCTCCTCTTCTCTTTGAGCTGAAAAGTCAAGAGAATAAATACATGAACACTGGAGAAGTCACTAGAAAGTAAGCTGATGATATTTAAAAATCAAGGTCTCTATTCACCGGCTGACTTAGAGAATCATTTTTGCACATGATTAAATCTAACTGATCTCCACAAGACAAAAACCACACCAAAACTCAAATGCACATTGAAGAGCCCTTCCTGAGTGAAGCTGCTTGCCCAAACTGGGGGATAAGTTAAAAGAAGATACCCTAGAGAAGTACCATGTACTTGGAACTACTCTGGGGCCCAGGAAGCAGTGAAAGCAACAAGCTGACCCTGCAAACCAAAATGAAATCATAGCTCTGGAAGATGAGATCCAGATTTTTCCTGTGAGCAGAAGGTGGATGCTTGGTGGTGCTGCAGGCAGGCATCTTTTCAAACAAGCTCCACACATGGGAATGAACATGTCCAAAGGCCTCACACCCAACAGGGAGCTGCTGGGTGCTGAACGCATTTGAAAATCTGGTGCTCGGAGTGGGCACTGAGCCCTGGCAAATCCAACTTCCAGCCCTGCTGAAAATCTGTCGCCACATCGTCAATGTTAAAAGACAGGTTTTTCAAATGGGAAAAGTGTGTTTATCACCCTCAGCAAACTCACGAACAACACAAGGCATAATTGCTCAAATGTCAAATAAAAATTCTCGGCTGAGTAAACACCATGCATGGACCTTTTTTGATCCCCAAATATGAATGCTTTGGAACAGGATGAGCATGTGGCCAGCGGGGCTGTAATGGAGAGTGCTTTGTATCCTTAACTATACCAGGTGTGATAAAGTGCCCGCTATCATGAAAAAAGACTTGTCTGAAAGACAGAGGGAAACCAGATGGGAAAAGAGCACAAACTCCCAGCAGGACTTTTAGAGATTTCTTTTTTTTTTCTTGATTGCTTTCTATTTTTCTGAAATAAAGCTCTCTCCCCATCGCTTGAGGCTAAACAGAAATACAGTCCTTTCCACCTGAGGCATTCAGAGGGAAAGGCTGGAAAGTCAGGTTTAGCTTCAGTGCTGGAGCTGCAGCCTACCATGCCATCTGTGAGTCTAGACAAGGAGAGCATGCACCCACAGTCCCTTCACCCCAAGCTTCTGGGGTCCCTACCTCAGCTATTGCTGATTGCAACACCTTGGCTACTTCTGATATTGCAATCCTTTCTGCTGCCCGGGCAAATGCTTCAGCAGTTCTTTCTGATGATGGGTTTTCTGATGCTTCCACCACTATTGCTGCTGCTCCTTCAGGAGTGATCACCTTTCCACCCAGACCTGCTCCTTCTGGGCTTTCCAGTGCCCCTGTTGCTGCTGTTTTTTCTACTCCTTCCATCTTGGCTTGGGATGCTGTTGCATCCTTCTTTGCTCCCTCTGGTGCTGTGACAGTCAGCAGTTCCATGTCCTCTGCAAGGTCACCAGTGGTCGGTGTAACAGGAGGCCCCTTCCCAGGGGACATCACAGGCCTGCAGAGTCGGAGAGCTGGCCTGGATTCTGTTGGCAGAAATGGAGAGTGTGAAGTAGCACAACTATAAACAAATGCATTTCCCAGCATCACTGCAAGTGGACTGGTGACAGGTCCTGGAGCTGGCAAGAGCTGCTTTTCAACAGCCTGTCTTCTGTAGAGACATGGAGCAAGAGCCTGGGACCCAGAGCACCTGTAGGGTAGCACACCTTTGACATCCCAGCCCCACGTTCTCTTCAGGGTGGCAGCCGCTTTCACAGACTGAACTGAGACCAAGCACACAGCTATATACCAAACATCTTCAGTGCCTCATATCAGGTGTTTTGTGTAGTATTCAGAGACAAAGAAGAGAATAAAAGGAAGGCTGTGTCTTTCCCAAGACCTGTTTGCATAATATCCCAGGGAAAAAAAAAAGTTTTCTCTACAGAGAAAACCATGTAACTTGCAGGAAACATAGTTTTTTCAAACTATCATACCCTGGTGATCCTCCTACAGAAAGAATCCAAGGGACATTCCCAGAGGCAGGGAATAGCAGGTCCAAGTCACACAGACATGGTGTGTCTTCTCCCAAAGTTTCTGCCAAAGCATCTTACTTCTGACCTGCAACATCCTCCCTGCTGCAGCTTGTGCTCCCCATACACACCTAGTCTCTCATGCTTCAAAATCGCTGCTGTCACACTAAGTTTTCAATTGGCATATTTCTCAAAATACCATGGGATGACCATGAGCTCGGGTGAAATTCTGACAATCAGATTATAATTTCTAGTAAATACAGAAGAGGTAGTGTTAGAGGAGATGCATAACTGCCTAGTATATTAATCGTTTTTTGTATTAGAAAGATCCCCTGTCAAATGTAGCTTAGCTTTCAGGTCAAACAATAGGTTACAGTGAAGTAAATGAGTAGTTCTCATAACGAACTTTGAGAGGAGTCACACCATAGATGCTATTCCTCCTTAGTAATACCTACTCCCGTTTAGAAGTCAAGACAAGTCTGAGAGGTGATACTGGATAAAGTAATTCTATTAATTCATAATAGGAGTTTAGGAGTCAGAAAGAGCCATTGGGTCTGCCCACACCCACTGGTGGAGGGGGGAATTTAAAAAAAAAAAATTTAAAAAAAGTCACCATTTGATTAATTTTCCTGTGTTTTGTCCCATTTCTCCCATGGAGACCAGTGCAGGCACTGGTGTAACATATAACTTACTTTTGGTCAGATGACTACACAGCAATACAAAGAAATTCCTGTAGCATGGAGGCATCCTCACACTCACTGAAACTCTGCCAGCACACCACCAGGGTTTGGCACAGCTCACCCACCCCCTGCACACCTCCACGGGCAGTCCCAAGAAAAGGACAAGTAACACTTCTCAGATGTGCTGAGCAACTGTGATCAGTGGGGGACCCTGATGCAAGCACATGGAGGATACTGGCTGTTCCCAGCTCACACATGTTCCACAAACCACTAGCAGGGAACTGGGGCAGGCCTGATGAAATAGTGATGACACCACAGTTCAATGCCATTTAGCTTTAGTAATTGAAAAGAGGAGGAAAAATAAGGTGGAAAGCTAT
>JANIJG010006155.1:23926-68832 GCA_024611175.1 Megaceryle torquata
TAAATCACAAACTTAGAAGCCCTCAGAGTAGGCAGGTTGGTATAAGCAACCTAGGAAAGACAATACAAGAAACAGAGCATGTTTACTTCACTTAAGACAGCAGCTGTGTATTCTGGTGGTTTGTTTCCTACCTGTAACATGTGCACACATTCATGTCCTTCAACTACAGATTACAAATGTATTAGTCCAGTTACTTTATCTTGTATGGTTTATGAACTTCCTTTCTCTGGTGCACTTCGGGAATTTTGCAGACTTTCAGTGCTCCTACTCAGGTCAGCCATGCAACCAGATGATTAAGCTAAATTCCCTTAAACAAAAATCTTTATTTAACACTTAAACAAAAACATCAAGCTCTAAGATATTAAAGTGTTATTTAATGACCATTATGGCAGTATGAGAGCCAGATGCAAGCTGCTGTGTACTGTCCAAGCTCAGCTTCCCCGGACTATGTCTGCATGACATACTCTCCCAGAAACAAGTCCAACATCATGGATTAGCTGGATAGAAAGACAAAAACAGCCTTATGCTACATCAGTCACTAAATTGCATCAGCTGCTCATTGCATCAAACTGCAGTAGCTCTCAAGAGATGCTTTTGGGCTCTGTCTCTTCCCAGTGAAGCCACTGGACATCTCGCTAAGTAGCAAGTGGGAAAAGGCCTTAGACCATACATAGACTGTATGGCAGCAAAGTCCATGTAGAATATGCACAAAGGAAGAATGATTGAACTTTTTCCAGAAAGCAGCTGTCTCAGGGTTAGAAAGCAATGTCTGTTTACTCGTTAGCTAATAAAATAATTTAGAAGTAATAAAGAACAAACACCCATTCTCTCAGGAAAACCTTTATGAATCAATAATGTATGGATGTGCCAAGATTTTCATTCAGTGAGCGCTAATTACTGAAAAAACCACAGAAGCAAGTAGGCAGACCACTCTCAGAGGGACACCTGAAAAGCTCTCCTCTAATCACTGCACTGCATCAGAGAAGCAGAGTGGGAAAAATTCAAGCAAATCCCTACTGGATTCTTAAAGGAAACTCTAATCCGATCCTACTGTCTACTGAAAAATTCCCATCATGTAAGTTTCCTCCAGCATCTGAGCTGAGCCAAGTGTAAATGAAACCTTGAACCTATGCCCAGCATGATCATCAAGAATTGAAACTTTTGAATTAGGACAATATAAAAGTTGCCAATAAAAATTTCTTTACTGCAAGCCCTGTTCTGATGCACAAATCTTGGCCCACTTCCCTTCCAGCGCCGCTCAAACCTGGGCTATGCCAAATCTCTGGGGAGACCCCATTCGCAGTATTTCTGACACAAGGCAGGGAGCTGTTGAAATTACAAAAGACAGTTCTCGTGACAATCTCAGATCAAAGAAGCCCACCTCCATTTGCATGAACTTTTAGATAAACATCCAAAAAAAGTTTAAAGTTCACTGAGGGACTGACCCTCTTCTGCAGTCATACAAATTCTGTATTTGCCGTTTGTCTTTATGGGTGGTAAGGTCTTTAGAGGAGGGACCAAAACTTCCTATGCATTAGTAAAGTGCCAGTAACATCAGTCTCTGGTTCTAAATGGAGCCTGTGTGCCTTGCCACAGTATAAATAAAATTTGTAACCTATCCAGCTCTAACGCATAACTTCATGGTGACCTTCCCCTTATCTAGTCATTCTACTTTAGGCTATTGAAGTCAAGTTTATTGAGGTTTAGCATGTGAAAGTGAATCATACGTGGTACATCCAAGTGATCAGAGGCTAGGAAAAGACACATAATCAAGTCATATTGTGATGTGACTATGAAGCTTTCTCGTCATGCTGCCAGTGGGCAGGGGGTGCTTTCTGAATCAGGCCCTTATCATTTATACCACATTACAATCCAAAAAAGAAAAATTACTTGCTCCAGATTTGATAGAATAAAGCATCTTGAGATGCTATAGAAGTTTCCAGTTTTCAATAGACATTAAATCTAAGCTTCAAAAAAAAAAAAAAAAAGGAATAATTACATCATTTTTTGCTTTGAGTTCTAATGTTAAAAGTGTCAATTTATAAAACTAGGTGAACATCCACAATTCCTAAGCAGACTGCAGCTAATTAGATCCCTTTTGATCTTTTATTTTGCCAAGAAGCTTATTTAACAACTTTACACAAAACGCAAGGTTTTGACACTCCAGTGGACTAGGGGAGGGGGGAAGATCGCAGCAAAGAAAAACTTTCTCTGCTGCTTGCTAAGGTAGGAGGCTCATCCTTTCCACAAGCACACATGCTATCAGCAAACCTGGGACACGCTTTCTTGTGATGAGAACAACCTCTCTTATTTGTCTAGATGGAGACATGATTAGACAACAAAATATTAAAAACTAAATCAAAGCACAAGTAGAGTTGTTACTAATGCTCCAGCTTTACATACACAATTTGTGTTCATGAATTACTGTTTTAGGTGAAAGATGACAACACAAGACTAAATACAATGTATCCATGCCTTTAACTACCACAAGAAGTAAACTGGGCACTAGTTTTGAAGACTACTACAAAGCAACTGTGCAGTGCAGAGAGAAGAGGGCACAGCAGTTTTCCTACCTGAGCAGCATCCACTTGCCCTACAGAGGGCTGTCCAATGAGTTTGATGGGAATGGGACAGGCAAAACTGGTCAGAGAAGCAGACCCCATAACTGTGCTGTGCTGCACCAAAATAAATCTTTGAGTTGACTCCATCTTGGGGCAGTGGAAGGAACTGAACAATTTCTTCAGGTCCCTTCCAGCCCTCTTTCCCATGAAGGACTGACATTAAAATAACTGTGTGGGACAGATGACACAGAAGCCACTGGGCCTTTGGCACTTGACGTTTCTGTGACCACATCACGACACCTCTCTCCTTTCTGTAACAGGAGAGACAGACCTCCACGTCTCCCAGGAACTCACCACAGCAGTGAAGTGAGGATTGTTAAGGGCAAAAAGCTCCTCGCTCTGTCCTGAAAAGAAACAATATTATCAGACCTGAAGGACCCAGGTCATTGGGCTCATGCAGACAAACCCTGAGAACCAGGGAGACAGACTGATACAAGAATGAATAATCACAGCTTGGGAAAACAGTGATTTATTTCTGGATCTGGAAGATTGTGTTTGTCCTGTATCATTGCTTCATCCCTTGTAATAAAGCACAGAGGACTTTATCAACTGCTATGCAGCAAAGGGGAGGGTACCGCTGCACACAATCTGAAAGGGAACACCTTCAGCAGCCTTTGGACTTCCTGCAACTGTGGATGGGCAGTAATAGCATGGGGTTGGGTTCTTGCCCCAGCCAGTGGGAAAACCTAGAAACTTATCCTGTGTACACTGTCTTTTAGATCATTTGGCAAAGGAGGCAGTACTGTCAGGTTGTGGCTCATTACACCAAGTAACATCTAGGGTCAGGCATAACTATATGAAGGTCAGGTGTGTGCTGCTGGATGGTTGCCTGGCACATGTAAGACCTCCATGTTTGTCCACAGAGAATGGAGAAGACCCATGTCCTTCTACTGGAAGGCAGCAGGAAGACTGGCACACAGGATTTTCTAAAATCCTTCAAGCCCCTGGGAAAAAGTGGCACGGGTGGATGTGTCTGCAATAGTTGACAGAGGGTGACAGTTTTGCAGCATCCATCTACATTGCAGTATCCCTCCCACTCCCCTAGGGTGAGGGACAGCCCTGAAAGCAGGAAGCCAGGCTAGGAAGCAGGGCATGGAGAAGGAAGAGTGACAGAGTGAGGAAGATGGGATGAAGAGAATGAAGTGCTCCAAATAGCATAGCTGCGTCTACAGTAACAGGCTCTTGTCTGCAAGCAGTTCCCATCAAACAGGAAGCTGGATAGGTATGAAACAACTATAACCATCTGGATTTACTGATTCAACTGTGTTAATCTAACAGTAATAAACCCGGGGCCTGGTCTAAACCTCAGTCTAATGCTCGTAACAGCCCTTCAATCCTTCCCTGTCATCACTTAACTATCTTCAGTCTTGAGGTAGGAAAGTCTGAGTTTACCTAAGAACCCTTGTTCAAGAAGGAATAGACATGCTGATGACAGCTCTCAGCCCCCACTGAGCTGTTATACAGCCTGCCTACATCCATTCTGTGCAACCACCTACCCACCCAGAGGACCCCAACCACAGCCCTCAGCTGTGCTCTGACTCTCCCACCCCACACTCACAACTACTAAGAAAGCTTAATCCATTGCCTTTAATTTCTTGAAAAATTTGTCTTCCTCACCCAGATCAGAGGCCATCCTGGCTTGCAACTTCACTTCCTTTTCTCCTCACTCTCCTCCAGGTCTGTCAGCTGAATGGGGCTTCAGTAGAGGATGGGAAGAAGGAAGTGATCACAGTCAGTACCTACAACAACAGCAGCAGAGCTATTTCACCCCTCATGCTGTGCATCACAGTATTAATGATTTCAGAGAAAACCATTTGCAAGCCTAAAAGCTTAATGTAGCAACAAAAATCAATAGTCTGCTCAAGAAAATCCCCTGATGCTGGAGACTTTAAAGCATCATTCAGGTAGGCAGCACTGGGGCACTCCCTCTGGTAATGGTTGCCCAGCAGACCATTAGAGACAGGAGGCTGCTTTAATTTATTCTCTTTGTCACTCTAATATAGATCTTCCCTTTTCAAATGGTGTTTGTACCTTTATGCTGCAATCAGGGTTCATAAATAGAACAAGTCCTAAAATCTAGGATCAATATATCCCACGTTGCCTTTCAGATGGGAGGCAGAGAGAGCACAGCAAAAAGGAGAGGGCCAAATGCTCTGCTGTCATAAACAGCAAGTTCCTTGACACTGCAGTTTTACCATTTAAAATATAAGCCCAAATATGTACTCAAAGCTAGTTAACTAAATGGAGAAGAAAAAAGAGGGGGAAAAAAAAGAAAAAAAAAAAGGAAAGACAGACTAGTAACCCTCACATCCTCAGAGTAGCTCTCTGCAAATAAATTCAAGTCTTTTCCAAATGTTTATAATTTATGATGCATCATTAGTAATAATACTGGTAAACAGTACTGTTCTGTTGTAAAAACTGAGCAGGGAGGCTGAGCTACCTAAGGTGACAAGCCAGAGAGAGGAGATGGCTCACCTGCCTGCTGCCCATGTTGCCTTTGGCACAGATACATCCTCCTCCTCCTTTCCCAACACTCTGCGCTATCCAGAGACCTGCAAATTGTAAGTAATTTACCTGGAACTATCCACAAGCAAAAGAGTAATCATAAAGGCTCCTTTTGCCTGCAAAGACAAATACTGTTTTAAGGTACGAAAGAAGTTCTGTGAATCCATGAAAATGCTGTTCCCTGATTTCAGAAGAAAACTTCAAATACTGCGAGTCTGGTCTGTCTCTCTAAGAAAGAATTATTCCCAAGGTTTGCTTGTTTGTTTTTGCATGCCAGACTCCTGCCCTCTGAGCAGAGGTGAAGCATAGGAAGGCATTTCCCTGCCTTGGCCACAGTGGGTTTGAAAACCTTCCTAAAGGAAGCAAGCTTAATAAACAACAGCAAACAGTCCAAGAGGCCTCCTCCTTGGCTCCCAATAAACAAGAAGGAGCAGGAAGTGGATAGAAAAAACACCACCACCTCCAAAAAAAAAAAACCAAAACAAAAAAACCCAACCAAACCTGGAATGAAGATTTTGGAAAAGTGACCTGTAAGTGTTTACCTTTGCCTCTATATGTCAATGAAATCTGAAAGAATTTCCCCATTGTGGGGAAATTCCAGAAGGAAAAGGGGTCCATGCATGCAAGTCTCATGCAACTTTAAGAACCAAACAAGAACCAGCTATAGACAGTTTATGGACACTGGAACAATGTTCAGGTACAGAAAGTGATCTCCAAAAGTTGCAGGGACAAGCGACAGAGTAGTACACAGGGTTATGAAGTACATGGGTCACCCCTGGGTGCTCTGAGGTGTCCCTGCACCCCAGGATCATTCATGCATCCTTAGAAAAGAATGTGCAGCAGGTACAGAAACTTATATATGTTGGGTTTTTTCTGATCTAATTGATTTGGGTTTCTCAATCTGACATTGTCCTAAGGGACAGAGATTCAGTTACATACACTTGCCAAATCCATATAGCTCTATTCTACAATAAAGAAATCCCCAATGAATCCAATTGTTTTAAATAAAAAGCCTAAGCAAATGAAAAACAAACCCTCTCCTGCCACCTACTCAACAAGCACGTGCAACCTTACCAAAACACACTCCTGCTAATGCTTTGCAGCAACACTTGCTCAACACCAAACAAAAGCACTTATAAGTCACCAAGTCAGTTGGTAAAATCAGATTTAATATGTCAAAATACTTCACTTTCACCCAAACACTTTTAGTGAGTTAGTGCTAAATATTCATTCCATCTCTTATTCCTTCTGCCAAGCAAGCCAGATTTCCTTTTAGAAAACAAAGTTAAGTAACGTGTCTAAGATCACAAAGGAATGTTGCCTGAGATGAAATAATAACTAACATCTCATTCCTCCGTCAGTCCTCCTCCAAAGAATGACGCTTCAACCCTTCAACTTCAGTACATTTCACCTTGGCTTTTATCCACTCCTTATTCCCCTCTCCTAGAATCCAAGCAATTACTGCATGGTGCTAACTGAGCTCCTACAAAGCAAACACTGGAAGAAATGCATCTTAGCCCCTTAGTCACTAAACAGATCAGGCATGCTACCATGTGTCCCCTGGGACCATACACAGCTCTCCAGGTGAGTCCTTGAGGGGAGCACTCACTGTTTCCCCACTGAAGCCCTGTTCTGCATCTCACTTGCTCTCTGATACTTCAGTAAGCAGCTGCTCCAGCACTGGGGCTAAAGCCTTCAGTTCTGGCTTGCTGCACAGACTTCTGGGTTTGATCCAGTCCCTCAACCCTTCCATCTGTTCTTTGAAACTGAGATGTTCCAAGGAGCATCATGACACGTTTACAAAGAGATGGCTAAGGGCTTGTCCAGAAAGCACCACAAGTGCTTTTGTTTTTATAAGAGAAATGTCTACAGGGCTGCATTTAGGAGAAGGGTGAAGAAACATCTGTGTACACACAACTGCAGCACAGGCACAAGCTGCTGCTGCAAAGCCCCTCTGACTTGGCTGATGCTGTCTGCTGGCATAAATATAGTAACAGCATTGCACATATGGCAGGCTGTTTAATTTTAGAAATCAAAACTATCAAGTGATTAAGTTAGTCATCCTTCCTCAATTTGGGACTAATACAGCAGTACCAGAGGCAGTGGTCGCAACCACTGTGGTTTGCAAGAGAGAAAGAGCGTGCATGTTTGTGCTCCCTCAATGGCAGGGAACACCAGAAACCCTGTCCTGCTCTGACCAGCCTTGTTTTTCAAAGCAGAATTGGGACAAAAGAAAAGAAAAAAAAAAAAAAAAAAAAAAAAAGAGACAAGAAAAACACAGCTTAAAACATCTTTCAAATGGAAACTGAGTGACTGCAGCCCTGCATGCATGTACATGCATAGCCTGCAACACGCTCTGGAGGCAGTGGACAAAGTGACCGCTGCCCTAAATGCACACTTTCAAGAAGTGAGATGAAAATAATGTGCCAGTTGGCTGCTGGAAATGGGATACATTCAAATCAGAGTCAGAGATGTGAATTTCCCAAGGGAAACTAATGAAGAGGGAAATGGGAGTGTAGTTCAACTGGCACAGCTGCTGCAGTGCAAACATGTCTGGGTCAGCAGTATGAGCTAGTCGCGTGCTTGGACAGTGCACAGATCCTTGTTGCCAACTGACCAAGTCCTAATGTGCTCATCAGCCCAGCCTGTGCCAATGCTCACACACCCTCCCCTGGACAGCAAAGGCCTCAATGCACTGCAAAAAGCAGCTTCTTTTCTAGAGCCCCACGGCTTATCCTCAGATGAAGCACCAGTTGCAACAGGAGGATGCAACCCTGCAAAACCCATTGGTATCTTTCCTTTCCAGTGAAAACCAGCGAATGAAGGAAGCAAACAAGTCATGGAGGGATTTTCTGTTTCTCTAGACAAACATACTAAGAGCAGTTCAAAAGAGGCTAATTAAATTCCAAAATCCCTGTGCAAATACATTAATAATGATTTTGAAATGAGCAGTTAACCAAGGAAGTTTTCAAGGTGGGAAGTGTTTGATACAGAAGAGCGTATGTGGAAGATCCACTCAGCCTACGTTAGAGACAATCTCCCTGGCTAGTACATGTGTTCAGGAGAATAGGAAAAAGCAAATGCTCCTGGGCTCAGGACAGCAGTGTCCCCAGGCCGCAGGGGACAGGGAAGACAATCCCCTTCCTTCCCAATCACTGGGAAGCCAAGCAAACACTAATGACATGGTCATGAGCCTGAAGAATCACTGCACAGCTCCATTGAAGTGCTCCTCTTGTATATTTCTAGGATGGAAGAAAAGCAAAAGACAGTTTTTCTCCCCTGATATCCTTATGGGAAGTTTCCAAACATCAGATAAATCTTTTTCCTCTTCCCACACAATCCTAGTCAAATCAAATAAAAAAAAAAAAAGCATTTGCCTGTAACAGATGTATAACAGTTATCTGTGGAGAAGGAATTGTCCCACAGTCACAAAGACCTTTTGCCTTATTTTTCTTGTTTCTGTAGTTTACATCAATAACTGCACTGATGGAAAATGTGCATGAAATGCTACCATTCTAATAGGAACCAGAGTTTCCCCCCCTTGTGCATGAAGCATGAAATGATAAGAAATGGATAATTTCTTATAATTGCTCATATGGTGCCGTGGAAAAAATAATGACTTTGTTACGTGGTCTCCACTCCCACGGTTCATGGAACCTCTCAATTTTTTTTTCCTCTCACAAGGCGAGAAGGGCAATAGTACCGTTCTTCATTTAATGATGGTAAACCAAAACTCACAGAAAAGAAGACATGCATGCTTGGGAAGTCCTTGGCAGAGCGAGGAAGAAAATCCACCGGCGGAGGCCCTGAAAACTAGGCCACCCTGCCTTGGTCAAATGTCTAGCCATGACCACAAGATTATTCCTCCTTTTCTCCCGTTCTCTTTCCGTTACTGTCTACATGGCCTTGCTCAGTCAAATACAATTACATATTTTTCAGGCAAGATCTCATAAAATACTGATTCATATGCTTGTTAAAATCCAGATCCATTATACCTCTCTTTTTGCTTTCATTCACTAATTTTATTGTCCTATAAAATAAAAGATTTTCTGATGAGATATATTCACCATGCTGCCACTACTGCTAAAGGCATACACCTGCCATCATCTTCCGGAAACATGTTTGTTTAGTTCATAAATCCTCATTACAATATTTTGCTAAATACAAAAACTACACATACAGGATAATAAATTCCAGGATCATTCTTCCTTTGGATTTGACAAGTAGAACTGCAGTTATTTCCCCAGCCCTGAAGTACCTCTTTTAAAGAGCAGTCAGCAGTCTGATAACTTTAGATAAGCCATTTAATTTCCAGAAGGAGCCTTGTCTGTATATACATACAAGTTCCAGTCCACTGGGCATTCTTCTGTTCTCCCCAGTTGCTCCCTGTTGGGAAGCAGAGGTGTGAGCTAAGTGTGTAACTGGCAGTCTCTGATTTCTGCATCACAAACTCATCTCATTCAAAATTTAAGAATCACTTTCATGAGCCATAAGAAACTTACCTCAGCAGCAATCCAAGTATGCTGTCCTGCAGCTTCAACAACTAAGAGATGAGGCCCAACAGTTGTCTTACCACTGCATTATTTTTAGGAAACTAAGAGAGAAAATGGGAAATACAGATAGAATAAAAAATGATGAGGAACTGTTTTAGGAGGGAAAAAACAGTGCAAGAGTGGAAAAGCTATGCAGCTTTGAGTCACATTTAAATGCTCCAGGAAAGAAGAATTACTTAGAGGTAATTCCAATTGGTAGAACCAGAAGAAGAGGAACTTAGTTAACTGCAAAATTCAACTAGACCACCAGGAAAATCCTCCAAGCAGTTCATTTTTTTTTTATGTAATGGTGAATCCTGTCTAGGAAAGGCACAGCATTCACATTTAACAGCAGGTCAGATAAATCAGAGATGTGCTTACCATATCTGAGTTCACAGAAGTAACCTTTCATCTAGCTAAAACTCGTACACTGATGGCAGCAAAGACAGACAGAATATGTCAGTGCAAGCTGCTCATCTTCATCTCCATGACTTCAGACAGAAGCAGCCTTTGCTAATATACACATTTATGTGAGAAGTCCGTGCAACAAAATGTGTGAAAGAGCTGAGATGTCCAGAGATGGCAGAAGAACTCCAAGAAGTCAAAATTTATCTCCCTGTAACCACATAATTCACTTCCCATCTCACCCTAAGGCTGAGGCAGTAGAGTATGTGAACAAGCATTCCCTATAGCACACAGGACAGACATTTCCACCCAGACAGCTCATGTGCCCTTGAGAAATTTCACATGGGTAAATCAGCCTTTTCACAAAACTGCTGCTGCTCATGTGTGTCCTGCAAATGGGGAGATGCAGATCATCTGACCACAACAGAGAGTCACCTCATAATGGGCTCACACTAAGGCCTGTTGCAAGGCACACATGTGGCCCCTTGCCATGCCAGCACACACACAGGGTTCAGAGATCTTCCATAGACAGTGGCCCTGGCTGATGAGCACAGCAGTGCTCACACTGACAGTGATATGGGGTGGACAACAAAATTTCTGAGGGCATGAACCTCATAATGGTAAAGGGATGTTTTGTCCATACTAATACTTCCTTTTGTCCACCTTCAACCCTCTAGAAATAGCCAGTATTAACAAGAGCAGAGTAAGATCCCATGAAACATCCTGTCTGGAATCTAGGGACTCCTCATCAAGAACATAATTGCTCTAGGGCAAAAACATAGTTAGATTTCTTTTTTGTCTGTACTTTTTTGTGTGTCCTGAGGTAAGGATTTCAGCACACTGTTCTCATTGCAACTAAGAGCACTGAGCTTATGAGGAAGAACAGTCACAGACTGAAGACCCTGACTGCAGAGATTTTACAGTCTTTTTCAAATCAATGACTATAGACATGCCAGGCTAATCCTGATTAGTAACAACAACCTTCACTGTGATTATAGCAATAATAATCACTTAAGGCTTTTTATGTCAGGTGGACCTCATTTTATTCCTGCAGTTGTGTCTGATACTTTAGCCAATTCTCCATCCTTCTTCTCTCATCTATGCTTCCACATACTGGTACAATTAAGAAAAAATGAAAAAAGCTGGAAGCTGCTGTCAGATTTGTAGACTCCAACCACCACCATTTCTCCTTCCAGCTGAAGATTGCATTCCCATTGACTCTCCCTTTTCTTAGCTGAGCTTGGAAGTGCTAAGACACTTTAAAAATCCTCCTTCTTAGCAAAGGTCTATCACATTGTCTGAGATATGACTGGGTAAAAAAAAGAAAAAAATGCCAAGGCTGGGTTTCTTGGAGAAAGGTGCTATGTAAACATTTCAGGTACCTGCACTGCACAGGTATTTGAACACCTTATAGGCTGCTCTTAGAGACAATGAGAACTAAGTGTCACTATGCAAGTGGTGAGATGACAGCAGCCTGAATGATCTAGCAGTATGGTGAGCATGCAAGTACCGAGATAAGCACTGTGGGACAGCAGTGGAAAAAGCTGTCACATGCCAAGCATCAGTTATTGAGGAACAGACACCTCCGTGGCTGTGCTGAAGCACGCCATACCTTAGGAAGTCCATTTCCAAGGTAGCTTTTGTCACAGACAATACAGCAACATCAAATCCCAAGAAACTTCTCATTCATCTGCAACATATTGTAATGTGAAAGAACACAAAGGTTATTTGCACTAGACATTGAGCATAAACAAGTATCTGCTTTAAACAGCTGTCCTTTTTGTCAGAAGAGGTGCGACATCAGAGCTCAGATGCTTGAAGTTCAGTGGGACAGAGCAAGGCAATGTGGCTCCTATCCCCTACTCAGAAGGGTGCTGTCCAACAGCCAAAAGCAGATGAACCAGGGTCAAGATTTTGCTCCTTATTCAACACTGACTCACTACATAACCTTGAACAAGATGCTACACCACATCTTCTCCACATGGAAAAGGTAGAATTTACCCATGTGCGTGCGTGTATGGTGCAACTGGTGCCCATAAGGTACTTTCAGGTCATTGGCTCAAGGGTGCCAGACAGGAACAGAGCCTGACTGTTGTAATATGTCCTGGGCTTATTCTACACAATGTTAAAAGCCTGGGTCAATGTACATGAGGTTTTTTTTTCCAGCAGTCCATGAGTTGTTCTGTATAGCAAAGTTAAAGCAAGCGAGAGAGAGAGATCCCATTTGATTGGCTGTGGCTAGCTGCAATTAAAAACTATAATTTATTACCCTGGATTACGAGTATAATTTCAATGCAGAGAATTAAGGTTTTCTTGTGAGATGGAAATAAAGATTAATTTTTAATTTCCTTTCTCACTGCACATTTAAGAGCAATGGACTCCATAGAAAACTACAGGTCAAAATAGTTTTATGGAGGAATGACAATGTTCTGTTGCCTAATAATTTAATGCTCTTGCTGCCTTTTTAATATTTGACTGCAGCTCCCTCATGCGAAACAACGGCAGCAGACAGTATACACATTTGCTGCAGCACCCAGGTCAATGTGACTTTGAAACAACAAAGTTTCACTGCTCAGTACTTGGGCAGCTCTTGGCGTTCCCTGACGCAGGTAGCTGCCTTCCAAAAGAATGGCACGGGCAGCTGGCCTGGGGATGGGAAGAGCAAGAATGAAATGAAAGTCTGGGGGAAGTACAGGGCACCAGAATGTACTGGCAAATGGGGGGGGAGAGGTGCACAGCAGGTGCATCCTACCTCAAACATGGATGAGTTTATTCAGATAAAGCAGAAGTGTTTCCATCTGGGGAGTGCTGCTGTAGGACAGTGGGACTCAGTGGTCATGCCCACAGTCAGAACATGTTATTCCAGTGTCCACAGCACATCAACAGAACACAGGGAAAAAACTGTGAAGCACAAGGTCATGAATTCACTTGGTCCCTGGCACCATGACCAGATCAATGCTTGCCAAAACTACCACTAGCCCATGGGAAAAACAGCCTGGGAAAAGCTGGGAAATCCACACCATTACACAGCACTTCTGAATGACCTGTAAAGAGAATCTAATGCAGCATGAGAAAGAGGAGGAAGTCTGTGTGCATCCATTGCCCCAGAAAGAGGACAGCATTTTCTGTTCTTCACAACAGGAGGACATTATCCTACTCCTTGGGCCCAGTATTTGACCCTGGGCAACTGACGGTGAACAGAAATGTCACTGACATTCAGAAATGCTTTAAATCATTGCTATGGTGGTAGCAATTAACAAAAATAACCTGTCATACTAACGACTTATGTCCCCGTTGATTGAATAACCCTGTGCTGCCAAAACGGCATCCTAGACAGCCTAATAATAGGTCTCCCCATTGTAGGGTTTTTAAAATTTATTGGCATCTTATAACTGATATCTTGGGTAATCAATGGGATTAGGTGCTTAAGTGATGCAACTGCTGCTCACACAAGCTGGGCACTATGTGTGGCCACAAGGAGGAACATACCCCAGGGCCACAGTAACAGTAGTTTCAGTGGGGACCAAATCCTTTGAGGGCTGAAGATCCCCAGCTCTCTTTATGGATTTTAGTTGAGTACTGTTCAAGAAGGAGAAACATTTTTCTGTTAAATCCCTTCATGTAGGCATCTTGGAGGCAGCTCAGACAGAACAATGCAGCCAGTTTGCAATTTCTCAGCAGTCCCTCTTGCTGCAGGACACTCCTAGAAGGCACCTAAGTTACATCCATTTTCAGTGTAGAACATCAGCAAAATAAGGCACCCAGTTTAGGACAGGGCATCAGCCTGCTACTGGTATATTAGTGTACAAATGGACCCTGTGTGAGAGAGCAGTTTCTTGAGGGATCTCCTAAGAAGTGGTGTGTGGCTGGCTTTGCTCCTTAGGCTGTACACTCAGGTCTACCAAGCCCAGGCCTCAGGAGGTTGTAAGGGACTAGTCCTGAGTTAGAAGGACGGGATTCAGGCCACTGTGTAACTAAATTTAACCCCATTATTTTCACATTCTGAAAAATAAAACCGCCAGAAATTCTCTCCCAGAGAAATCAAATGACACCACTTTATTCCTGTAGTCTCAACTATTTTTTCATTTCCTCCAAGGCTAACTGGATCAGACCTCTCCTTATGCTGAGCACAGAGCCACAGACTAATATACTGAGTTATGAATTGGAGCTCTCATAAGGATAAGGGAACTCAGAAAGTCACTCATAGTGGTAGCACAGAGAGAGGACATGCTTCATCTCAGGCCAGAAAAACAAGACAAGCATTTTTCAGGTTGCCACTGTTTAACTTGAGGAATCATCCCCTTGCTGAGAAACTGAGTCTTTTCTGAGAGTAAAGGTTTGTTAGACATATTTACCTCCCTAACTGGCCCGGAGAAGACAAAAGCTTGATTGTTTCTTGCCAGGCTGGGAGATGCCAGAACTCATACAAGCAAAATTTATTCAGACATCTTACAATGGTTCCGAGACCCACGGGTCTCTACACAAACTGTATCTCAGTCTTTTCATGTTGAGTCTCAACATGGAAAATATAACACCCACAGACAGAGCTGCCCATAACCCTCACTGCCAAGACAGCATGATGGCTCTGAGTCTGCTTCTTCCACCACAGCAGGGACAACTCTAGCCATTTGATGTATATCTGTCCATACCAACTCAGGCAAAGACTTCTCCAAGCTCATAGGTAAAAGCAGGATAAGTAGTTATTTGAGAGGCCTATACAGAAAGCATAGAAGCTGAAAAAAGTAGGGCGACTGAATTGGGAGTGCCTCTTCCTACAAGTCAGGACTTGTCCCCAAAGCAAAACTCTCACTTTGCATGAGATTTTAGAAGGAAACTCCAGTCAACTGCTGTTAGAAGAGCTGCCCCAGCACTTCTTGCAGCAGGGATGCTAAGTAACACGCAACTGATTTCTACCTTGGGCATTTACCACATCCTGATACCTTATGAAATTCCCTGCAGGTTTCCAGTTGCCTACATTATTTTCCTACACTCTCTGTCCTAAAGAATTGTGTCCAGACATTGTCTGCTCTAATCAATCACGTTTCTATTCCCTTGAGTCTGCCCTTCAGCAGTGACTGAAGCACTCATCAGAAGTTTTCTTCTGATGGCTGAGGACTCGCAAATCCTGCAAAGGGGATACACACTGGTCTGGATGCAACCAGACTTGGGAAGCTTTGTTCAGCCTCAAACATCCAGAATTTTGTTAAGATTTTCAGAAGTACTTCCCCCTTTGCTGCTCGCACACTTGTGGCCACCTTTGCCAAATACCCCAGATCTTTGGACTGCTTGGAAAGTCTAGACTCCAGTTTTTGAGTCTGGGAAAGCTCTGGGAAAGCAAAGGTGACATGGAAACACCAGCTGCAATGGAGCATCCTTCTCACAGGCATTCAATATCAGTCCTGTCTCTAGTAGCCTGTCCCTGGTATAACCATTGCCTGACTGCAAAGACTGGTATGTGTCTCCGGAAATGGAGTTTAGATGTTTGTCTTATCTGAACAAGTTCAGTGACTGAACACGCTGCACAAAAGAGTGTGAGCAACCCTGACAAAGCAACTGCCGCCTCCTTATCACGGTCTCCAAAAGGACTGAAAAGAATCAAGCGTCAGAGACTTATCTCTTGAGAGATGTTCAGCACCCATGCCTGGCTTACCGATCAGCTCTAACTCCCTTTTTCACTAGAGTTTTTTCTGCCTTGTTTTTGGCCACACAGTACAGCCTTGCCACTTCCTGAGCGTGGAGTTGCCGCGAGGGGAAGGGGGATGTGGAGGGTGGGCCCTCTTTGCCGATGCTATTGTCTTGTATTTATGGACAATCAGATGTTTTTACCCATGACAATTTTACCGTTGTGATAACAGTCACAAATGGCCATCTTAGTATCACAGGAAGGTTCTGAAGTTTTGGGTGATGACAATGGAATGGAAGCTTAGGACAGGTTTCCTTAAAGCCACGTTAACCTGGGGTCCCTCTGTATAGCCTCCCCACACACTCAAAAAGCTCAATCTGGGGTCCTGCCGCCAATATGCCAGCTCTGCCTGCACGAAGTGCTCATGCAGAGATGGGAGAGGGCTCTTGGTTATGGCCTACTGCCGGTTCCAGAAAATACAGGCTTGGCACATATCCTGTGCATTGGAATGATTGTTCCAGTCCCTGCAGGGCTGGTGCAGCTTTAAGGCTTGTGGGAATGAGTATTGAAGAAAAGAGATGTTGCAGCATTAAGAATTAATATAGTCTGAAGGGTTAAAAAAAGTCAGCTGGAGAATAGACAAGGCAGAAGTAAACACATAAGCTCCTCTCAGAAAGAAACGCTCCTATGTAAACCCAGCAGCTCCTCCACTCCTTCCAGTTGCACTGGGCTGTGTCCCCTATGTTTGCCACAATGCTCCTACGCAAGGTAACCTACCATATCACAGAAAAATTGGCTTTTTGTGTCAATTTTCTCTACAGCCCTCCAAAATACTGCTTCTGACATGAAATGCGCCAGATCCTTTGCACCCTTTCCCCACCTGCTCAGTCAGCTGGCATGGGATTTCCAACAACACCAAGCCCTGCTCTAACAGATCCCAGTGAAGTCAGTGGAAAAACACATTTTGATTTCAGTAGGAGCAGAGTTTGGCCAGTCCTGAATACTATTGGAAATCCTTCACTAAAGGACAAAAAGAACACAGATACTTGATTCTGGGACATAAGAGATCAGGCCAAATGCACCAGTGATTAGAAGGGTGACACCAATAGCTTAGACAGGACAAGGCATGCAAAACAAATCACACTTTACTATAAGAATAGCCTCTAGAAACCACTACAAACCTTTTGGGTTATGGTGTTACTCAGCAAGAACAGAGGCATCACAACTGTAACCCTATGACAGTGGGACACACCTGCCCATTGGTATTTCTACATTTTTGGTATCTGAAAATGACGACTTAACTCTCTAGCTCAGAACCTGTCTGTAAGAAACAGGTTGGGGTTGGTCTTATGCCAGCCCCATTTAGGATGCAATTATGATGGCTATAACCTTCAGGTGATCTCCTGAATCTCCCCATCTTCAAGACAGTAGAAATGTAACTGCACAAAACATCAGCTCCAGCAAAGGAGGATTCTGATTCTCACTCACATCCAAATCCTCAACCAAAATACCCTAAAACAGGTGAGAACAGCCTGTCTCTGCTTACATTTGTATTTGATCTCCTTTCATTGCCTCAACTCGAGTTCTTGAATTTAGGCAAGCAAGTATATTGATTTATACAAACCTATAAACTAATATACATGCTTTTGAGACCACTCTGAAATTTGATATTACTTAAACAACAAGAACCCTTATCTCTGGCACTTTGAATGTAGAAAAAGTGTAAAATTAGCATCATGCTTTATTCTCAAGAAAACCAGCACCTCTTCCCTCAAAAACTCAGGGTCTAAGGCCAGATGTACCATGATAAGGACATTAAAAACACTACAGAAATAATTGTTTGCTTACATGACTATTCTTATTTGTCATTTGTCCACATAAACTTGGGGGTACAGCAGTGTTTAAGGCCTGGGCAGAGCCGGAAGACCTGCAGCCTGGCCCAGCTTTGCTCTTCCCTTCCTGCATACAGCCCTAAGCAGGTCACCCTACACCCTGTGTTTGTTATTCCTCCACCCAACTGTCTGCCCTGGCTAGGACTGTCCCACGCTGTTTGTAGCAAGGTGTATCTTCCCTAGGCATATTCTGTACCTTGTTCAGTGAAGTCCTACTATAACATAAGGTCTCTAGGCACTTCCATATTACATGTATTCAATGAATGGCTGATAACCACTTGTGCAAATATCTCTGCTCATTTCCATATTTAAAAATCTTTCCTCCAGAAAACACACAATCACCACAATCGCCTGTCTGTAAGCAAGCAAGGCTCAGTTAACAACAGATGATGTTTACGGAGAAGTTTCACCAATGGAGCTTTGCACAGCTAAAGTTCTTCTATCAGACGTTGCCCAAACAGCCCCCCTCTCATGCTGTGCTCAGCTTAACATATACAAGGACTTAGAGGGGAGGTTTCAGGTGCCAGCTAATATAACTAATACTTGAACCCCCATTTTCCATGCTGCAGAGTTTGGAGGTTTGGCACGCTGGTTATCGTGAGCTCCACTTACCTCATAGCTTCACCTCAATTCATGCAGGCCAGATTGCACAGGACAGAGTGGAGCTCCACAGCTGCTGCTTAAACCCTGCTGCCCCCCTCCCCCCTCCACCCAGTAACTACCACAACCTGAGCTATAATAAAAGTTTCTGAACTATTTTGCATTAGGCTTTTTCTGCGGGAGGTTATCGACAAGGACCCACTAGGCAAGATGGTGTTCCACTCCACCGTTGCTCATTAGGGCTGCCAGTTTAAATCAGTTTGCCATTTCTCACACTTGCCCGAAACAGGATGACTTAAGGCAAGGCCCCAGGCCCTCACTCTATTCTACAGGGCACACTCCAACAGAAAAGGACTATATAGCAGCCTTTGCTGCATGGCCCTGAAGTACTGTTTTGAGATGGGGTCTCCTAACAAAAAAAAAGAATTCATCAGAGGCTGTAGGTAGTCCTGGCTGGCCACTGCCCATGGAGCACACACATTCTTTGGCAATCAACATAAGAACAAACATTATTGCAGCTCAGGTCTACTGAACAGATCTCTGAAAAAAGGGACATCTTGTTTTCAAATGTTTTGCTCTTACAGGCATTGAATGAAGGAAAAAAAAAAACAAAACAAAACAATCACAACACAAAAAAAAAACCCCAAGCTCTGATGAGAAAGATAAATTCTTAAAAACAGTGACAGACGCCCAGAGCAGATACCAGAGGAAAAATGCCACCAAGATCCGATTAGCCCAGTGAATCAGCACTGTGGACAGTATCTCTAAACCAAACTACTCTTTCGTTTTACCCTCCCACACTCTTCTTCCCATCACTGCAAAGCTCTCCCAGCCCACAACTCCTCTGCTTACTGCTCGCAGACATGAACCCTGACCAGGGGCTTGATGCTGTCAGTGTTGGCTCACGCAAAGCCCTCCACTGATGCTGATGAAGTCAGTACGGGTGTAGGCACCAGGCCCTTGGCTTTTGATAGCTTTCCTCATCACAAGCACAGTTGCTGACCCCCACTCCCAACATTACTGTTATTCTTTCACCACTCTTGCATTTGGGATAATTTCTGGGTTCATGTGATTGGAAGGGATTGGGTTGGCAAGTAGGGAAAATGCATTTTTGTTGACAAGGATAAATGTCTCCTTTTAATCAAAGGAGGACACACATCACCCATCAGATGGGTGATGCTGTCATGCATTTACAGCCCTGATGCACTGCCTGTACCAACACAACTGGTTACTTCCAGGGGCTCTTTGAAGTGCTTTAAGAAGGAGAAAAACCTTCTAGAACGCTTTCTGACTTCATGATCATAGGGTTTGGAGACTTGAGTTGAAGAAGCGTCCTGCTCCACACTCCACTGATCTGGCTCTATGCACTGGTCAGTAACTACAGCTCAAAACATCACCAAGGTATCTCTAGTACCTTCCTGTCTGGCATGAACTGTACACAAACGCATGGTTGTTGGTTGAATGAGGAACCTGCAGTGAGCTCCATACAGCCAGAAGTAAACAGGCAGATTAGCTCAGGAAAAATTATGCAGTTCTGTCACAGCTAGGCAGATGTACCTCAAGAGCCTTCCATCAGTTGAAGCAAGAGCGAGAGCAGCATCTGAGCCAAGCAGCCTTGAACAGACTGCTTCTGCTCTTAGCTCAGTCCCTGGGGCCTTTCCTCAGGAAAGGGAAAAACTACAAAGGACGTGAAGGCGACTGAGGGGATACTGCTCTTCCACAGCACTGAGTTGCTCCTTTTCCTATAGGCAACGAATAAACAGCCACAGTGAGTTTCACAGTAGCAAATGGAACAGCAGCCGTAAGAGGAAAAATTACCTCCAGAATAACCAATTGTGGTCAAAGAGCAAAGAGGCGGGAAGAGAAGTGTCAGGAGGATCCTGTCCTGAGCTGACAGAGGAATTCAGTTAGGTTTTAGCTATTTACAATACCTCTGCCAATTAACTAGCAGACCTTTCAGCAGCTCTTCCCAGCAGCAAGATTATTCCCATACGACTGACTGTAAGCAACATCATATCACTCCTGTGCCAGCCAGACCGAGTCATAGTTTCCAGACCAAAGGGGTACCATTTTGGTCTCTCCAAATTCAAGAGGCAAACCCAGGAACAAAGCCTGCAGCAGATGCATACCGCAGCCTTGCCAAACCACTGGCAGCAGCAGCTTTACCATGTAAGCATAAAGCAAACCCTCACTTGCCAAGCTGAGAGGGGGCTGCATGAGCCCCCAGCCACAGAGCAAGTTGAGTGCCACTAAGCACAACAGCTTTCCCAGGCCTCTTTCTTCTCTATTCTGGGGCCAGGATCAGCAATCTCTCTATGGAAATAAGCTTTAATAGCTGCTCTGGATCCAGCAGGAGGAGCTGGCTAAACATACATTTTTGTCTTATTGTAGGGCCTAAATAAACAGTCAAATGAGAACTCAATTTAAAAGAATCTGTAGTTAAAAGGATTCCCTCAATTCTCTGTATTCCTTTTTATTCCCATGGCAACTGATATGAGTCTGATCTGCAGCCCAAGTATTTTCTCCTGTCTACTTTTCTAGTGTAACTGGAAACAAAAATTTGATGTTGGCTTATACAATTTTTGCAAATACTGTAACACCTTTATCCTAAGCAATTTGTGAAAACATTCTGCATTCTTTAAATGCACATATCAACCACTGATGTGAAGGCAGAACATCCACATAGCTGAGGGATCCAGAGCACCCAACTTGCTATCCATACAGCGATGCTTGCAGTGCAGTGGCTCAGTTAACTCTTAGCTTCCAGCCATGGCACAGCCTATTCACACAGACATTCCTGCAAGCAGATAGCAGAGCACAAACCAGCCTGTTGGTTGCCCACACTGACCCAGCAGTAGCCCAGCTACTCCTTCACACTGACTGCAAAGCCAGCAGAGTTCAGTCAAATGTCACTGACACCAATTTGGCCAATAATCATCCTCCTTTGAGGCCTTGTTGCTACAGCCATGTTATTTGTTGGGAACACCAGCTTCTGCTTATCCACAAATTGGGTTCTGGTCCTGTGGCTAATGAAGGCCAGGTTCAACCACAATTCACTTGCCACTTAGGAGTGGGAAGCAAATGAAAAGACCCTCACTGTAATTGTTTGGTTTAAACATAGATGTATAAAATCATCATCTCAGTCTTTGGGTCTTCACTTATGAATTTGTCATCTGCTGGCATAACTGCCATGCTGACCCCTCTCAAATTCCCACCTCACAGTAATAAGGCACTGTCAGGACCAGCTTTTTATTTGACACAACTTCTGACTTATTTAGCAGAGTTTGAATCATTTTTCAAATGGCCCATAGCTCTGCCACTATAAAATATATTTCCTGAGAGCCTTTAAAAACTTCACAATATATTTCGCACCTCAGCACATCCAGCTCTTGCACAAGTTCCACATCGATTAAATAACAATAAAATAGCTTGCTCTAGAGTTGTGAGCATGCTCTTTTAGGGGTGGTGAGCCAAGCAGTAAGGACTCTGCAAAAGTGTCAGATATATGCACCTGCTTATGAGTGGATATTTTTTCCCATATTTTTGTAGTAGGAAAAGAAACCCGTGGTTTTACCTGACAGCTTCTTACAATCCGGCCAGTGTAAGGTATAATACAGTCTTTTTTTCCCCTTGCTTCTCAGATCTCAGGAGCGTGTGCCAAAAGACTGTCAACTTGTTAAAAGTACATTAATGCAAATTCCAGAGCTTTCAGTTATGTTTATGCTAATAGAAAGCCTCCCGCTCTGTGACAGGCCCAAGTGAAGAGTCAGTAACAGGAAAATTAATTCCAGCTGTTGAAATTGATTTAAAACTAGCTTATTCATAATAATAATAATAAGAAAAAAAATTAAAAAGAATTCCTGAAATAAAAATAAAAAAGGGAAACACAGAAAGCACAAAATCATGTTTACTGCGTGAAAGCAGAAAGGGTTCTCCTATTGGGAAGAAATCTTCCAAATTTAATCAAGCCTGGTTAGAAGAAAGCTCTAGCTTGTTATCGGGTTGTAAGTGTAGATTAACATGAAAAGAATTAGCTATGTGCACAGCCTGATTTTGCAAAGGAAACACAAGGGTTTTGTGCATGTATTTTGTTTTATATTCCTTATGTCTAATCCACAGGCAAGGAGACCAAATCCAGGGACAGGTAGTATTTTAGAAGATAACAGCTGCGCGCTGAGAATACCAGAGCTCCCAGGTGGGAGCTACCCATGACCACTGCATTTATTCAGTGCCTTTACATACATTTTTGCTGACTTGAGTTCTGAGTGATTTTCAAGTTTAGACAACCCCAGTCTTGGGATCACATACCCCAATTTTGCTGGGGTTTCAGTGTTCAAATTAAGATTTAGTTGTGAAATTGTTGGCTGGCCTGTCATGTCTAAAATGATCTCAAATGTTCGTACCCTTGATCTCAACATTCAAATGTGGTTTAGTTTTTTTTTAATTCCCTGATAATAATCCTCCTATGGTCCTTGACTATGTACATGTGTAGCCCTAAAAGCTGAAGGAACATAACAGTTTGCACAATTCAGTTTTGAAATGGAAGGGAAGGCAGTCTTTAAAAATTTGTTCAGAAATAGACTTTTCAAGTATTCAATACCTACAACTGGAACCAGACTTAAAAATGCATGGTGTTCTTGTTTAACCAAAGGATCTGAGTTTCCAAAGCACACAACATCCACTGGCCTCTGCTGCAATACCACTTGGTTGTAGAATCTGTCTTTTTTCTATTGAGCACTTCTGAAGGACCTGAAATCTTATTTAGGGTCCTAGATGCTAAGCCTTAGCTTTTGCCAGAATCATATAATCTGATTAGGACCACATTCCTTTCTGCTTTTGAAGGGACAAATCAAGAGTTCACTGAAATCAATACAAGTTTCTCCATTGACTACAGCAGAATTCACATCCAGCTTTAAGAGATGGTCTTGCATGTCATCGTTGGAAAGTCCTTATAGCCTTCCACAGACTGTCTCCACCGACCTTGTCTCTTAGTTCTGTATCACTAAGGTTCCCCACCTTCTACATATTTGCGTTTTTCTCTATTTACAATGCCACACATTTTCAGAGGGGTGGACAAAGGGGCAAAGATGGAAAGATGCCATGATTTACATTAATCTTAACCAATTTATGACACTGAGGAATTCATGTGTGTGGGTGGATGTGAGGAAAAAGTGTTGGACTAATTTCAGCAAGAAAGTTGAGAGAAGGCAAGTCAAACCCATGGCTACACAGGAAACTAATAAAGGACACTGAGTCTAACCCTGTAAGAAAAGAAGCAGGCTGGTGAGTTTGCAGAAGGTTGCTTCCTTTTGAAGGGGAAAAGGGGGAAGGAAGTTTCTCTAGAAATCCCACTAGAATTTCAGAAATTTGCCCCTTTATTGTCAAGTACACAGAATCAAGATAAACCTTACAGCGTGCCACGGCTCAAACAATTAAATGGACAAACTAACTGCTGAAATGGAGACACTGTTGATTCAGAGACTGACAGTATCCCTGACTCATGCCATCAGAGGAAGGAAAGAACAACAATAAAGAAAGCAGGGGCTATTTCTCAGAGCACACCCGATGACTTTACAAGCACATGCCAGGAAAGAAGGGCACCACACATTTTTAACCAAGGAATGTGCAGCTAGAACCATCATTTGAACTTAAAAGGGCCATTCACAGCTTCATCTACCAACTATAGTCAATTCATGTAGGGAAACGAAGCACTGCAAATTAAACAAAACCCTGATTAGTAAAGGAGGAAGGGATATCGCCCTTTGCATGACTGATATTTCTTTCCTGAAAAATGAGGTTTTATGGGTAGAAGCAGGAAGGATATATTTTTTTTCCTAAGGACTGATATTTCCCTCTGTGGCACACACCTGGGTCTTGTTCACCCCATTTTGCAGGTGCTTGTTCACTAGGCTTCACAAGCTCAGGCCATTTTCAAGTAAACTCCCAGGTTCCTGCTTCTGATCTAATGCAAGTCAGGCTTCTACCTGCCTTCAGTTCCCTTGGCCCAAAATCAGCAATGCAAAGCCAGGAATTCAAATACCATCAGTTTGGGGAAGGGGTGGTGGTGTTTGTTTTTAATAACAATCAGCTTTGGGCTATTTTTCTCAGCCTTCTGCATCCTGAGTCTTTCAGACATAACCAAGCCCCACTTTCAAATTACATGGGGGAGGTGCAATTCACACAGACAGAAATACTGGAAACATGCCTTAGAAATAAAACTAAAATTCTCAAGCAGTTATTTAATTCCCAAAGACCAGGCACAAAAAAAACCAAACCAAACTAACCAACAAACAAACAACCCAAACACAAACAACCCAAACAAAAACAAAAACCCAAAACCAACCAAACAAAATCACTATCCCCACCAGAAAATGCTCATGCTGCAAATCGTCTCCTCCTACATATTTCTTACTCATGTAAAGGAAGTTGGACTTGAGAGCTGAGTAAAAACAATCAGTATTTAGCCCTATGATTTACAGAAACTGTCACTATCCAAAATATGCAAAAGGGAGCAAAATAACGAGCCAATTTTACCCCAGAGAGTAGGTTTTGCTTGAAGAAGGCAGGAATCACATAGTATAAAAAAATCAGGAAAAAGTCTGGACCAAAGCCCAGACACAGGCAAGGTTAGGACTCCTCTGCCTTGCTTTTGCAGGGCTTTTGAGGCCACCACTCTAGTCAGAATGACAGTGAAGCACAGGGGTTTGAGAACAGAGGAAAAAAGTAACCATCACCTCAGCAGCTTCCTGGTCAGACTAGTCTGAAGTGATTCCTGTGCCTGCAAGGAAGACCAGAAACACATAGGATCCCACATGCACAGGGTAGAGGTCAAAATCTCCACGTGCTGCCACCTTCTTCCTGCAGAAGGCTGGTCTGGCCAAAAAAGGCAGAACGTTTCAAACAACCTTAGCACTGTCCATTGCTAATCAGATATTTCCTAAAGCCCGACTGACGCTGTGCAGCACACATACACCTCCTGCTGGATCAGCCCTTCATTTCAAACAGCCTTTCTATGGAAGAAAGGAGCCGAACTCTTTTACAAGGCATTAAGTTTCATTTGCAATTACTTTGGATTTTATTGCACTACTGAATATAACGGGTTCATTAACTGGGCCAGCAACATCGTATCCATATGCCTTTTTAATAGACCTTTTCTGTTATTGTTTCCTTATTGGTCTTTCCCCTTTTGCTACATGCAATTGGATTTTGTGGGCATCCAGCTTTTGCAATAGGTCCCAGGTGGCTCCTCCAAGAACCTTATTTGTTAATTTGATGGCTGAACTGGTATACAAGGAATGAAAAATACTTTATGAAATGCCCAAGATACTACTTCACAGCAGTGGCAACAACCCAGCAAACGTTCCCTAGAGTAAGTCCACTAGGTGAAGCAGTATGTTGTCCAGGTCACCTCTGGAAGCAAGATACCCTTTCCTAGCCAAAACCAGAATACTCAGCTACTTTCCTCTGCAACCAGCCATGACTCCAGGAGGATGGAGGAGAGCCATAACAAATCACCCTGTGAGAGTTCCAGCATGATGTGCAGGGATGGAGTCGCATGGACAGAAGACAGGGCTCCTACTCCTGCAAGTATAAGCTTCAGAGCACCTGCAAGACTTAAGTGTGCCTGGAAGACAGTCAACAAGAACTGGATCTTAAATTTGACAAGCTACAGAGTTTCCATAGAGAACTTTTTTGTTCCCCCCCCCCCCCGCCCGCCCCCAAGGCAAAGCCTCAAAAGAATCTGTTTCAGTCCAAGAGTTTCCACCACGAATATGACAACCAGGTTTCCAAAAGAACTGCCAGCATCCACTCTGCTAGGAGCTTTCAAGACCTTGAGCTACTTTGAAAATCTGGTTCCCTGAACAAGACACCAGCAGCTGATGGTTAAACATGAAGGGCATACACTGTTCTCTTGCTCTTGCCTTGCTAAATAATGCATTTCTTTCTACAGTGGATAAGCACTGAAAAGCCTCATAGAAGAAACACATCTAAAGGAGGGATTGGAACAGAGAGATAAACCGATGGTGGAGAAAGGAGTTCCATTTGCAGAATTCCATGTCAAGACTGACTTTCTCATGAAAAATACTAAATACTCCCCTCCCCCCCCCAATCAGAAATGCCAAATTATCACAAGGAAAACATTGTAAGAAAGTGTTGATTCTGACAGATATACCTGACTTGGGTCAAAAGGTTTCAGGTTTTTCTTTGCCACGTCTCTTCATTTCAGCATTCTGTTTCAGTTACACTTGGACAAAACTAGAAAATAAAAATAGTAAAAATTGAAATGAGATGTTTCAATTGTTCAGATCATATGTCGCTTGGGGCTTTAGGTTTTGGGGCGGGGAGAGCTATTTTATTTTAAGATTTTTGAGAAGAGACATCACTATCCCGATTTAGGAGATTATGTGATTTTTGGCTATTTTTCTTGTCCTAAGAAATTCTCCTGAGATGGGAAATCATGGTGAGCTCTGTTCTAGACCCAAGTACAAGGAACAATATCAAAAGGCATCACCACCCAAGAGTACTTCCTTTTGCTGAAATAGAATCCCAAAACATTTGCTTTGCCAAGAATAAGAGAAAGAATAGAAACAGGATGCTCTTGCTGGGGTTAGAAGCCACCATTAACAAATGCAGTCTCCTCATCTCCCAAAAGTGAGCATCTCATGGAGGCTTACTGATTCAGGACTGCTTGAGTTGAGCAGAAGACAAACCACAGATGAGAAACCCTTACTTCTCAGCACTTCCCACCCCCCCCTTACCTCCTCAAGTTTTCCCTTACATTATACCATGACTAACAGTGAAACACAGAAAAGGGTTCATTCAAGGAAGCTCTTCCCTGATATATCCCTTTAACCGTCCTCACAAAACCCCATCATGTACCTCCTCACCTCTCTCTTCCACTTCTCAAAGCCTGGTGAAGCCCTATTAGCAGATTCTGCACTGGTGTTTTACTGGCACCCCAGACACTTGAAGCAGTGCAGGTATCTTCACGTGCAATTTGGCACCAAATCTGAAGCCTTCAGTGCTTTCTGGAACACCTAGAGCTATCTTCAGAATCCCAAACAAATACATTAATTGCTTTCAATTTATCAGCCTCAAATCATTCTGTCTAATTACCATTCATCTAGAGTTTGTGTTTTTAATGGTTTATGGGTATTGTTGGTAATCTTTTAATTTCTCATTAAAAACAATATCTTGTACGCACTATGTGTGAAAAGCCCTAATCCGATAAATCAAGCAAGAGTAACACAGTTAAAAGGAAATCAGTGGAACATTATTTGGGTTTATATATTTCTGCCAGTCAATTTGTAATTAAAAGTTGCTACTTTAAAAAACACAGTTGTTGCTGTGAAAGCCATTATCAGTCGGCATTTTCATATGAATACTGCTTTAATTAATTAGCAAAAGTAAATACATTATATATCAAAAACCGCTTTCCCACTGAACCCATGCGTTCCAGAACAAAAGGCTTAATAAACCATACAAAAGAGGGACAAATTAGCTGATCCCACCCTCCCTTTTCAGGTTTAGAGTCTTTTAAAGTTCTCCAAGGTTTTTCCCCCCAACACTTGCTTGCTGTCTTTTTTTTTTTTGTTAACACATTGTTTGTTTTTCTTTAGAAGTGCGTATGGGGGAGATGCTGCTACATAAAAACAGAACATGCCATTCAAACTAGTGATTTGGAAATCAGTTTTGCTGGTTCTTAGAAAACAGGAGTGTTTATGGTTATTAAAACCCAAATGCAATTACGATCACATACAACACAGTCCCTTTGGAACAAATTATTTGCTGAACATTAAGGGGTTAGAGTCTGATTCACAAAAGGAAAGGATGTGTCTGAAAAATTCTTTTGTCTAGGGACTTCCCAGAGACTGGAGACAGCAAGAGAAAATTTTCCATTTTCATCAATAAGCTGTAGAAAAAGTGTAGATGAACAGTGTCATTTCAGACTAAGGCCTATGATAAGAACACCTTGAAACATCAACGGCATCTCTCATCTCATGTGCCTTTAAAAAGAAGCAAGGGTCCTGCCATCTGACTAGGGGGAAAAAAAAAAAATAAAAAAATCACCACTCACCTCATTCCGGCCTTCTCTTGCTAAATTGTTGAAGTGCTCTAATCAGGGTCCATCCACGAGTAAAGAGCAGAGAAAGGAGCAAGCACCTTAGTTGACTGATGACTGTGGCCAGGGCAGAGCTCCCAACAAGACAGCAGGCTGGTGAAAGGCAACCCAATGGTGGGACCACATACACAGATGTAGAGCCTGACCTAAACAAAGAAACCCAACTGAATAAGGCTCTGTCTGTTGGATAAGACCAACTAATCCCCCCCAACTTCATTAGACTTGCATAGACAGCTAGAATTCACTGCACAGTGATGAATAACAACTTCAACAGGATAAGCCTCATCACCTTTTCAACAGTGTAAACATATATTAGTCAACAGGTGAGGCCAAGGAGTGTGAATACCAGACTGAAAGAAGTACAAGAGGACTCAGTGAAAAAGAGGAATTGCTCAAGGGACAATTTTTTGCATATCCTTTCCATGACAATACTGGAAGTTTTCCACCAGATCATACCTCCAAAAAATAAAGATCAACACTGGGAATATGATGATATTGGACTGGCTAATGGTATGGCTGTTAACAACCCATGCAGGCATCCAAAACTTCACTATCAGGAAGCCCAAGGGTGTATTAAGCCAAACACAGTTTGCAGTCACCAGCTGCAACCCTCTCCAGCAAATTTCCTTTCTCACCAGATATTTCATCTCTCCCACTCAGTCCTGACTCCTAGCCATCTTCACACTTGCACCAGATACTCAGCATGCTTCCTTGCAGAGTAGATGGCAAGGAAGCTTTCTTCTTGAAGGAATTACTGAATCCTCCTCCTCTGCCATTCTTAGATACATACACAGATCTAACAATCAGTCCTGATCTCATACCTTCTGCCTTTCTTATGCTTCCTCTTCCCTTGTACACCTAGACTGCAATGCCTTTGGTGGAGGGACAGAGGTTTTCACTCTGACTCATAACTGTGCAGTACCACATGCACTAACAGGGCTCTAAGTGGTCAGATTTAACACTACAGGATGACTTAAAAATCCAGACAATTTTGAAGGCTGTCCCCCTGCTTACTCAGTTCCTCGACACTATTCCATTGCAACAGCTAATTTCTTCAGACTTTTCAGACAAGAAATGTTCATCTTTACACGTTGCTTTTCGAACAAGGGCTTCTGTGCAACCCATTTGATACCCCAAGTCTCAACCTCAATCCCTCATGCACAATTCTATCCGAGTCACAATTTGACAAGAGACATACATCTGCTTCTCTGGAGTCCCAGCATGACCCAGACTTCAAAACACTGCAACTTTATGGGGAGACAAAAGTCACGCTGCTAATCAGTTGGCTTCTTGCATGGGCTGAGAGACCAGCCCTGCTATAATCTCACTGGATGGGATGACATTCTCAATGCATCTGGGCAGTTATGGTCTTGGCCATGTTTTAAGTAGGATAAGGTATTTACTCCTCAGTTCACAATCAGCAGGGAGTCTTATGTCAAGTAGGTACCATAAAATCCATCCAGCAAAGGACACATTTCAGCAGGCACAGAAGGTGTCTGTGCAATGAACAGGGATGAAACAGCACAGGGTGGAATGCCACAGCATCCCATGCTGAGGGATGTTTCAGCAAGGAGGAGTGTGTGCCTCATGCAACCCTTCAGCACAGGCATTCTTTTCCCTTCACAAAACTGCATTGATTTTTATCATTGTTCTACTTGGTTCAGCCGCCCATCTGGAAAGTTCTTGCCTCCCCCAGCCTCCATAAATAACCAAACCCAGTCTAACCAAAGGCAGTTGACAGAATCAGCCCCATTGCCCTTTGGCAGTTCTTCCAGGAATTTTTAGGGTTTTTACCAGTCAGGATAAGGCTTTGATGCTTTGGAATCAGGATTTTATGAAGAACATTTTGTAGGGTTCAGCCAACTCATGAAGTGTCAAATGGGGGGCACTCTTTCATCTCTTTGCTGGATGAGGAAAAGATCCTCCCTCTTACTGGAATGAGGGCTGGAGAGGGGGGAAACAGAGAGATGAAGGTTCATCCATAGAGGGGAGGGTTTCTTTTCTCTTGGTAGAGTCCACCCACCACATTCCCATCATACTGATTGCTGCAGTCCTATCTGTCTGCTCTCCAGGCTACATCAGATAAGAGGAGAACTGCCTGTTCACTCTGGTTCTGATCCTGTGCTGCCGAGGCCTCCCAGCCACACAGCCAGGATCTTCTTCACTTTCCTTTTTCATCTGCCTTTTTCAATGACTGCTGCATTGGTATGGATGCTGTCAAGAAGCTTGCCACATGCAAAGAATGAGACAGTAATCGAGACTAGCCTAAGGAAATTTCATCTTCCACTTTGCACTTATAAACACCCGCTACAAAAGAGAGAAAGAGAAACCCCTGTGCTTTCTCAAAAATCTATGTGCAAATTCCTATTCAACCATGCCTGGGCTGTTGAGGGCTTGGTTACCATTTTCCACTGAATTAGTCCCACTGTGGATGCCATTCACACACACTGATGGACTGTTTCTGAAATTTACACCTCCATAGCCTCAATAATTGCAGATGTCATTTGTTCAGAAGCTGCAGACACCAACTAATGTCTCTGACAGAACTCAGAAAGGTTTCTGCAAGGATGTGACCTATACAGCCCATCTTCATCTAGGAGCTGATATTATTCCACCTGGTTCAGAGCAGCTGAGGTGCACAATGATTGCTTTTGTGTCCTCTCTTGTGGATGGGCATGGCTGCACTGTCCCAGTTCACCTCAGTGTAAAGACAACCTTCTTTACTCGGGTCAGACTACTCACAAACTCTTCCTTTACAGACTGTCCTGTTTGCTATGACCTGTCACTCACAGTCTTTGTGCACAGCATGTCCACAATCACTCGTGAGATTTGCAAATGCCCATCTCTACCACAAAACCCACTAAAAACCCTTCAGACCAGTGAAGACACTGAGATGCTCCATCATTAAACTCTGATTCAGCTTACAAGATGACAAGTTAATGTCAATTAACTCAGATGGCCCAGATTTAATCTGAGGTATCTCAGAAATCCATCAGCCAAGAAAGGTGATCATGGAAAAAAAGTCTGAGCAAGACAAAAATCGAAGATATCTTGCTGGCCTACCCACTGTTTTAAGCCAATCTAGCGTTAGTATGTACAGACACCTCTTCCTGAACCCAGAAAAAATATTTAAGTTGCTTTTGATTTCTTACAGGAGGAGAGCAAGGAGCAACACCACAGTCTTCAGGCAGATGTACCAGACACGCACTCTACAAGGGGAGTGAGACAGTAAGCAGGACACATCCAGAGCTTTCACTCCTGCAAAACAGAAACCAAAGGCAATGTCAGCAACAGTCCCAAGGAAAGTTATACTAAAAAGGCTGACCCTGATGATATCCTTCAGTTTGCTTCTTTCACATTCTTGCCACAACCAAATGTAAATGGGGGCCAGTCCAGGGTTCATCAAAACCACGATATAACACTAAGCATGCAGACAGCATGAACACACCCACCCTCTGCTGGCACAGGGGCTTCTGCTGTATCTGCATGGTATTGCTGAGGCTTAAGTGGGAAGACAGAGCAGAAAATGTTTTAAGAGGGTCACGTGCCTCCAATAACTTTCTTTCCAGTGGCACAGCCTCCACCACACCTGAGAACATGAAACAACTACAGAAAATGGCCAGACTCAGCCATTTCCCAGCTAACCAGCAAGTTTCACTGGGAAATTGCCCTTTGGTGCTGTTGAATTGAAGAGGTTTCTCTGTATTACATCTTTTGGGTCTCCTGCTAAAGGCAGAAAACTTAGTTACTTGCAGTGCTGGAGTAGGTCTGCCTCCAGTTTCCAGCTCTGTATGTGTGACCTTGAAAAAGTCATTCAACTCTTCAATGGCTGAGCTGTTTAACTGCAAAACAAGGCTCTTTCAGCTTTTGGCTGTCTTGTCTGTTTAGACTGTAAGCTCTTCAGGGCAGGGACTGTGTCTCCTATTAAATGATCATAACTCTCACTTAATTAGGGTCTTCTACACATCCAGGGCCCTCACAAAAATGTCATAAAACAAAGGCTTTCTAATAAATTCTGGGGAATTCCAGATTCTGATCCAAAAATGTTCAGTGGTTTTCACCACTGAATATGGTGCCGAATCCCTTGTTGGGGGGGCGAGAGGAGGGAGACTCCTAATAATTTAAAGAGATTGCATAAAAGACAGTTTAAGTCCTTGTGGCTGTATATTTCTTTTAATTAGTTTACGCACAGTGCATTTGCATGGGAAGATGCACAGTGTGTGGACAGACTTAATTAGGAGAACAATACGCTCCCTCTTAAGATAATGACTTGAGGATTATGAAAATTATTATTCCAGATCCATCCATGGGTCATTTGAGGTTCAATATCCAGCGAACTTTTAAAATGCATTGAGGTCAGCAGTTTGGATACTGTCAGTTAAGTCACTTGATTTTACTGTTGCTTAAATGATTAATTACGAACAGTGGCTGCAGGCATCCCCCAAGTTACACAATAGCCTGAGGACTTGCTGCATTTTGCATATGCCATCAGCTACTCTGGAGAGACAGATGTGCTAAATGGGGCCGTAAGACTCACCATAGTCATCTGCCAGCAAAGTCTCTTTGAGCTCTCTCCCCCCTTCCTTTCATGAGTCCTTTGCCTTTTTCTTCCAAGCTGGAGAGTCAAGCATTTTCTGTCTCTGCTAATGAATCTTTATAGCTGGAGAGCTAAGACTATTAGGTAACCATTTCAAAACACAGCTTCATAACCCAAATGAAACAAGATACGGTATGTACCATTTTAGAGCAAAGCCCCCATAGGTAACTGAGCTGAAGACAACACCTAAAGGTACCACAGCTTTAACTCATAGCTTGGTGGGTCTCAAAAAAGGCATCTTTTCTGCTTCTCTCCAAACCTTAATCTACTCTGAAGAAAGCATGAGCATTTAAAAAAGTGCTCCTGCAAATTATCATGACAGATAGGAAAACAGTCCTATCTAAAAGTTGTACAGCTTTAACTGTCAAGACTATGGAAGCTACTATCCTCAAATCTGAAGCACCAGGTGCAGAACAGACAAAAGAACCCACCTTTCACCTTAAAAAGCAAAGCCAAGTACAAAGTTTAGGAGAATAAGGGCCACTCGGAATCACAGCAATCACACCTTCAGTATCCTTTCCTTCCTCATGCCCTACAATGACAAAGCAAGTTTTCCAGTCAAATGCAAAGTCTGTGAATTAAAACAGGTTTTTTAGTAGCAGAGACAGAAAAAGCTTGGTGAAACCATTACACATACTGTTGCTTTAAGATCTGAAGAAAGAGCTGTTCTGGAGTGATGTGGAAAGGACATCTTCAGCTGTGCTACCCCCACTGAAAACCAATTGCAATTAACAAGCAGAAATAAATAAATAAATAATACACATATACTTCACAATGGGAGGGTGTGTGTGAGGGTGGAGGTTGAAGAAAAAAAAATAACTGAGGAAGACTGTGAGGGAAAGGAAATTTCAGCAGATCATTTTGTAGGCTTACACAGAATCACAGAATGTTAGGGGTTGGAAGGGACCTTGAAAGATCACCTAGTCCAACACCCCGCTAGAGCAGGATCACCTAGATCAGGTCACACTGGAATGCATCCAGGTGGGTTTTGAACGTCTTCAGAGGAGACTCCACAACCTCCCTGGGCAGCCTGTTCCAGTGCTCTGTCACCCTCACCGTGAAAATGTTTCTCCTTACGTTTACATGGCTTAGCACTACTCTGCCCAGTGTCTAAACCTCTCAGTCTTTGTAAGGTCCTCCAAAACTTCAAACCAGGAGAAAGAAAAATATCAGCCCCAGATGAATGGCACCTCTGTGCTCACACCGACAGGGAAAAATCCATGACTGGTCCCAGCAGCTTCCTGCATGTGGCCATCCCCCTGCAGGGCTCTCCCTGGGATTTGTGTTGGGGCTGGCTTTCCAGAAGAGAGCACTGACACTTCCATCCTAAGTTGCTCAACTATTTGCCAAGCAAACCCACAGATCCCTTTTAAGAACTGAGGCTTTGTTGCAAAGAGCAATGAAGGGGCTTTCAGGAGCTTATGAGAGTTTTTCTTCTTTATACCTAAAACAACAAACATATGCTCAGGTCCCCTTTCTGCAATAATGTTACTTTACAGCAAACAAGAATCAGCAGCATGCCTGGAAACTGAACTCCTGGTGAGGACAGCCTGGGAGGAACCGAAAGACTGGACCAACAGTCTGCTGGCCTCCTCCAAAGACAAATACTCCCTGTGTTTTTCCTTGCTATCTTTGCCACTTTAAGGCTTTGTGAAGCCACAGAGGTTGCTCAAGGCCAACCGCAGCTAAGAGTACCAAAGATTAGCCATGGGAGCTGATATTGCTCATGCTGCAGGACACAAGGCTGTACAGAGCTGAGAGGCAGGCCTGACCAGCTGTCCACAACACAAAACCCCAGGAAATGCCTAATAGCAGATCCATCCCACCACTGTTATAAGCAGAGAGCTCAGAAAAGTCCAGTTACTATGGAGATGAGGAGCAGGGGAAAGAAATCAAAATGTACTATTAATCATAGGATGAGGAGAGAACAGCCCCTCACCTCTGCAGGGTCAACGCAGTTTGTGAGCATCACTCATTATTCAACCTCTGTTGTTGATAACATGGCACCCAAAGCACACTAGGCACTGTACAGGGCAAACAAAGATGTCCCTGCCCCAAAGAGATTGCAATCTAATTCTGATTTTACAGTCATATTTCAAAAGCACAGTGAGATCAAAGCTCCGCTCTCCTCCCCCAGGCACTCATTCTCTCTGGTGGAATATATCTTGATTCATAAATCAGAGAAGCAGCATGTCTCAGTGAATACTGCCATTCAGGACACAAAACAGAATACAGAGATGCCAAAGGTAGTTCTAACATCACGTTGGTGCTCAAAAGAGTAATCCTGGGGTGCAAGAGAACGGGAAAACATACAGTAATTATTTTTCCATTACCAAAGCAGAGTCCAGCAGCAGTACAGCCAGCAGGAACAGCATAGGGCAATAACCCACACCACTCTAGAACAGAAAATTAAAAAATCCAAAAATTAAAAAAAGGCTCACTTTAAAAATGAAATCAAACTTCAGGAGACATTAGGTGAGATGGTCTGAAAATACCTTAAAAATTGTGACAAACATCAGAATAGAGTAACACTCATTTGGTGAAGGATACCCCAGATTAGATTAGCAATCCTGATGGGAAATCCCAATGTTCACTGTTTTCTGATTCACTCACAGATAGTACCAGCAGCATCAGGGCACACTCTAAGCACACAAGAATAAAAGACAGTTGTTTCCCAAGCACTATCCCCCTTGCAACAGCTAAGGGCTTCCCTCCTAGAAAAATCTGCAATTCAAACACTAAATTTGCCCCGAACAGCTTAATCTGCAAGCTCCAGCGATCTCCCTGCAACGGGATGCACAGGCAACAGATGTTTAGAAACCGAGTTGGCAGTTTGCACCACCCAAACGTGTGACTGGGAGCGAGACAGGAAAGATGCACATTGCCTGGGAACATCTGATAGCGCCATGCCCTTCAGAGTCTGCATAGCAGTGAAGGGGCAGGAGTGAGGCTTAGAAATAACCAGAAGCTTTCTTCTTCTTCCATGAGTCACTCCTGCTTCAAGGAGCTGCAGCTTTGATTATTAACTGGGCTAGTCAGCTAGATATTTAAATGATTCCCAAAAGTCATTAAGAGCCCAATCAGATATGCAGTGCTTGACTCTAGCACAGGAATGCAGAGAGGGAATTATTTGCATAAACTATGCTTTAGAGAAAACCTCCATGTATTTTATATTTCAGAGTATGGGGGAATCTGATTTAACTGAGCTAAAGAGAAGAAAAAGAAGCTTAAGCAATTTAAGGGACAGTATTAAACATGGAAGGGAGTAAGAAACAAAACCACACCAAAAAACATCAGCTACCACAGGGATTAGGAATAACAAAATATAATGTCAAAGCGCTCTTCCTTTCTATTCTCTGAGCAACAGGCAGCTCTTTTACATTTCCTCCTACTTTTCAGAGAGGAAATATGGCCTTAAAGTCAAAGCACTGCCTGGAGATGTATGTCTGATCAGAAGATCTCAGAACACTCTGTCCCAGTTTGAGATCACAGAGGTAATGGAAGAAGTGAGGGAGGTTAGACACAGAGAGCCTACCTTTACACCTAAAAGTAGCTTTTTCATTCACCTGGTCTCCATTCCTGAGCCATGACAATGACTCTCCCCCAAGAAAAACTCAGAGCAAATCTTCTGTGGAATTGTTTTTATGGCAAACATGGGGCAGCAAGAAACCTACAGGGATTGGTACATCTGAAGATGATACCAGAACAAGAACTAACACCAGACTAGGGGCCATCTTCAGTGACAGGCAGAGGGTTACCTAATTTGGCTGCAGCTTTTCTGGTGGTTTGTAACCCACCTCACAGCTGCATTACACCTAGCCTAGCAGGTAGTTCCTGCCCCATCCTGCATGGCCTAAGCTAGAATCCAGCTCTTAGGGATTAGGTCCCGGGAAGGCGAAGCAATGCAGGACACTGTGCAGGAGCTCATTCAGAGGAATCAGACCCAGTCCATTGCATCCTTCCTGCTCTTGGTTAAAATCAGAGCCACAGCAAGCTAATCTCTCCCATAGCCGAAAAAACCCACAAACACAAAACAACCCTAAAAACCCCAAACAAACAATCAACAGATTCAGGGTAACTGAAAAGCTGGACTACGTCTGGAATTTTTAACAAAGTAAGAAGGGGGGTGGAAGTGTCTCTTAGAAGGCTTTGTGGGGGATTCTCTCTTTAGAAGCAATGAGCTATCTGGGACATGCTAACTTCCTAGCCCTGCTTTTCGGGCATAAAACTACATGTTCTCACAAGAAGTCAGTAACCAGGGTAACCTGGGGCTGGGTCACTGAAACTCTTCACACATCAGTCCCCCCAGCTGTACAATTGGGGTTAAAACATTTTACTTTTTTCTTTCTACCAAGGGATGGGAGCTGGCAGATTAAACACACTCTTGCCTGCAAAGCCTTCCTCCAAAAGACACTGCCATAAGCAGGGCAAAACCATTATTGTTATTGCGATTAGAAACCAAAGTCCTCCCATGCAGTTATTTAATTAAACCATAAATACAAACGGATAAGTGTTTAATGAGCCAGCTCTACACAGTGTATTTATATTCCTCTGAAAAAGAACAATGCTTAGACTAGTTGCAAATAATAGTCCTCTCTCCCAGCCTGGTTTTCTCTGCAATCAGGAATCAGGCTGCACAGTAGTTTGCTGACAAATTGGTTCATGTTATGAAGATAATGAAGGCATCAAATTACTTTGCACTCCTTCCCCCTGGAAGCAGTGAGGCTCTTGCAGAAAGAGATTGCCAGGGTTTTATTTGTGCATGCATGTGTGTGTCATTTGTGAAAAGACAAGCCCCAGAGGCCTGTCAGCCAAGGCAGGATGGCTCGAACTGCTGCTTCCTGGCAAACCCCTGCTGTTACACTGACCTTCTGGCTCTGCACTTGTCAGTGCTGAGAGGGAGGTGAATATGGCAAAGATCCCCAGCCCCTAAAAAGTGTTTTCTTCCTGCCCTACTCGTGGAGATGCCCTAGGTTGCTCTATGAGAGCTTGCGTGAGCACCAGAAACCATATAATCATGTTAGGGCTGCTTTTATCTAGGTCTAATATACTTTGCTTTTCAGGAACAAAGCCTAAAGCAGTAGATCCAACAAAGCATTTAACTAAGGACTTAAGTTCTTCAGAAGATGACCTTACTCAAGTACTTGGATAGATCACAGCTTTTCTGGAAGGTGGCTCTGGAAGTTTTTCTGCCTCTCTTTCCCTTCCTGCCTGGTAAAAGAAGGTTTAACTCCTCCCTCCTCCTGAAACTCTGGGGTAGAAGGATAGCAGAGAGAAAAATGTAGCCACCCTGAGCTGTTGTTAATAAATATCTAAATAAATTCTGAACAGGTAAGAATTCAGTAAACTGGATCCAAATGGACTTTTAAAGCCCCTCCAGCCACTATGAACATCAACAAGCCCAGCAAAGCTCTTTAGTGATCATAACAAATATGTCAGGCTTTACTCTGCAATTGATTCACTTTTGGGAACATAAGTTAAGCTTAAAATCTATATTTCATATATAATCAAGCAGCCAAATTGGCCTTTTGATATAGAACCCAGACCAGCCACCATGTCTTTATCTTAGAAAGCAGGAAGGCCAACAAAGCTACCGCCAGGGAAGTGACAGTTCTTCTTTATTATCCTCCCTGATTGTGCCCATCTTCTCATCTCCCCTATCAAATTTCTGGGCCTTTTTGATAAAAAATAATTTAAGAGTGTGCTTCACAGGAAGCGCACGAAGGTTACAGATTAAGCAATGCCTGGGAACCCCTCCTTAAAAGGTGCAACCGTAAAAACAGCCTGTGAACGGGAACAGCAATGCCAGTCCTGCATGCAGCCCCTTCTAGCAGTATGGAAAAGGATACCAGGGTCAGATGCTGTGGGAAAGCTCTCCTCCCTGCATGGGCACTAACATCTCATGCTGATAAAACCCAGATGATGGAGGATTTTTAAACCTCACTGACTGTGCGCTCATTGGTGGTGTTTTCTTTCCTCTGTCCCCCTTCTGTATTTGTAGGTTTCCTGTATGCAGGTTTCCTGAAGCAGCTCCCCTCTTCACTGTGGGGTCAGGCAGAAGAACACTGCTACTGAGCTGTTTCTTATGAAAAAAGGACTTAGCCTGGGGGTTTGAGGGGCTTTTATTTATTTTTTTTTAAGTACTCTCACCACCAAAGCACCATCCCTGTTGGTTTTGGGTTGGGGTTTGTTTTGTTTGGTTTTGTTTTCCTTTTTTTCTTTAAACTGTTCACACACTTATTGTCTCCTCCTTTGCTGGGGTTACAATTTCACATTACAAATTCAGCAGCAATACCAGCTTTGGGGATTCCCTTCCAACTGCTTCTGCCCTGCCGTGCATGATCCCCTCCATGTGCTGCTGCAGTGGTGCGTGACATCAGCCTGACAGGGGAACTGATCCACTATAACAAGAAACACATAGAATACAAAAGCAGGATTTTTCTTTTTCTTCTGCAGCTGGATCAGCTCCCTGAGATGTTTCACTGCACAACCTCACAAAATTGCATGGTCAGCATCAAGGGGATGGCTGCTGCAGGGTGAGAGTGCCTCCAGACTGTGATGCCATTGAGCAGTTTTACGGTTGAAGCCATGGCTTGCCTTGGCTGGCTCATGCCTTCCTTCATTCTTCTGCAAGTGAACTGGAGTGTAGTTTCGTTGGGTCAGCAATTATATCTAATCATAAAGAGCCTATAAAACACAGGCCTTTTGATAAACTTAGATTTTTACTTCAGCCCCTTGTGGGACATCTCAGATTTAAGCTTCCCACAAGGATCAAGGAAATCTGAGGATTTGGTTGAGATGGATTTCATAGCTACAGAAGTGACTGAAAGGATTCCACCTATCTGTGAAAGGTAAAATGGATTTATATTCTAATTCACCATTTAGCCTTCTGTGAATGCTCCACAAATCAATGTGGTTTTCACTTGCACAAATATCTCACAAATCAACATGCAACAGGAAATTTAAAGTTGAGGCTGGCACCTCCGTCCATATTTGTCGCTGTCAAGGATGAAGAATAGAAGGAAAAGACCTAAAGGGCATATTTTCTGTATCTGGAAAATAACGGACAGAAGATCCTGCCAGTCATCCACAACCTTAGCCCACACGGACCATGTCTCTGTTACAGACCAACAAGCTACACCACTCATGTTCAATGGGCTGCATTCAGAAATGCCACTCTGAAAGCTAGATCAGCAGAAAGACAAAGATTTCTGAGCTTATCTATCACTTCTCATGCCAATTTCCCACCACTGTAATTTGTTTCCAGGCCAGCACTTAAAATTTTGTTATTTTACAAACTTTATACCTTAGAACAGCGATGCAGCGCTGGAGTCGACATCTTGCCTTGAGATACCAGGTGGCAACGCTGTAACACCCTTCTCCTGTGGTGTAGTGGCCCACCACAAAGTAGGTTTTCCTCTATGAGAAAAAGGGATTTAATTCCAGAGAGAACATTGCAGAGAAACTACCTTAGAGTTTGAGCTTTACCAAATTCAGCTTGGATTCTTCAGTTAAACTATTACACAAGATGTGAAAACTCCAGCACTTCCTACGCTCTACAAAAAACTTCCTAACCTGATATTCACAAAGGAGTGGAGTTTGCTTGGCTGTTAGATGTTTTAGTGGGTTTGTTTTGGGTTTTTAAAAATAATTTTAATATTTTAAAAAGTTTTGCTTTGAAATGTCTTGGAAATGGGTAATCGGGCTGATGGCTAACACCTGCCAGAGTGCCTGTTCTGAGATTTTTCCAGTTCAATCTGAATCAGGTCTGAAAAGATAAGTCATGGTGATTACAAACTGGTGGATCAAATAGCAATGTACAGTTTTCAGGAGTGAGCTGGGATTTGGAGAACCTCCATTTTTAGGTTACTAATTTAAAGCATTTTAAAATAACCTAGTTGCTTAGAAAGGGCTATTTTATACCACCCTCTGAAAGGTACCCCATGCCAAGGTCCCAAAACCTAGTACCCAAAAATCTCTAGGCATTGCTTAGAACCTCAGAGCGGTTACAGGGGAGATTTGGGTTTCCTTTTCAAACGGTGGTACTTATGGGCCATATATTTGTATTTCTTATGATGCTACACACTCAAAGCACCTTCGTCCTGTTCCTGCAGGATATTTCACACTGCCAGCCCCATCAGCCTCTCCTCACTGCACCAGTACTGTTTCAGGTCAGGTATATTCATTAAAAAGTCTGCCAAGTTCCTGGGAGGAACACAGTAGGGTTGGTTTTTTTTTTTGCAATGTGCCCAATAGGATCTATTAGCATACAAGACTCTGAAATTCACTACAGCTGAAATAAACCAAGAAAAGTTTAACCCTGAGGCTTCTGACAGCAAGACAGACAGAGAAGAAAGGGAAGAAAGGGAAGAAAGAAAAAAAAAAAACTAAAAGCAAGAAAGACTTTCTTGGTCTTGCTGATTACACATAATCGACACTGAACTGCTCCGTTCATGCTGTATCTGAGACTTTCTGAAAGAGCTGAGTACTCAGAATCATTATACATTGCATTTAGTCCAGCATTAATTCCTCTCCTGTGCAGATGATTAAAAGGTACAAAGGCCATTTAATTAGCACCTCATGTCACGCCTTACAACTTGTAGCCATCATCTGGTAGCAACCAGACAGAGACACAAATGAGCATACACATATACACACAGAGGCACACCATCACCTCCCCACTAATAACATAAGTTCCTCCTATGCAATTATAGCTGGGTGCCCCCTAATTCTGATCTCTTGAGCATTTAATGCGTTTTCTCTGGGGTCTACACAATCCTGCTCTAATTTTGCCAGCGGCCTTTGTATCAAAGGCCTGAGCTGTGTGAAAGGTGATTTAGCAGAGATGGTGTTGGTGATTATTTTCAAAGGAACTGCTGCAGCCCCACCACGAGGGACACTGCAGCCTCCAGATAGGGGGCCCTTATCATATTTTCTATTCTCAGATAAGATTATGTTTCCTTTTTTCATCCTCCTTCCTGAATCTTCTTGATAACAATTGGGGGCCAGTTTAATCACGAAGGTTGAAATAACCAAAAGCGTTCCTAGGGTAGTGGTGGGGAGGGCAGGGAACAGGGCCAGGTGGGTGGGGAGAAGGGAGAAGCCTTACTGGTCAGAAAAGTTGGGTAAGAGCAACTCAGAAATAAAGCCAGCAGAAATGGGGTTATTTCAAAGGGAACAGCTGTTAAACTGCAACCAAACGAAAAGCACATGCAACCAATGTTCTTGTGGTCACCCGTCAAAATCAAAACCAAAATGAGTTGTTCACGCACCCATTCTGTGGTCTAAACAAATTAGACTGAAAACAGGACCAGGACAAGGAGATGGATGACCTCAAAACAATAGGGACAGGCCCTTTGTGAAACAGCCCTTTCTGCTGCTGGTGGGGGGGTGGGGTTCTAAACACTAATAATATCTTTGCGATAAGATGAATCGCTTCGGCACAATGTGAATTGGTTCCAGGGAACTGACCCCGACCCCTGGGGTTTGAATCTACTTGGACTGAGCATCAGAGGAAGAAGGGAGCAGTGAATGCCCTGTGTGACTGCCCCAGAAAAAGACTGATGTGGACTTGGAGAAGTGCAGGGGACTCTGTAGCTCTGGCCAAGGCTGTCCATTCCAGGACAACATGGTAATGTTGTAAATCCATGGTAAATTCCCTGGCATGCATTCAGAGTGGGGGTAACAGCCCGGTTAGTACTTGAATGAGATTTTCTAAGAAGCATCAGGATGAGCTAGTCCACAATGACACTATGTCCTCTGAGTCCATTCTGAATCAGCACCCTAAGTGTTGCATCAGAAGGTGCCAGACTTTGAGAGTGGCAGTTAAGGGGCAGGAGGTGGGGTAAGGAGATAACACATTTCAGATGGGTTATAAATCAGAACTGTTCATCGCCTGTTGTTGTTCAGCTCCCCCCTCCATTCTTTCTCTGTTGCAAAAAAACTGAAAAATCCCATTCAGTTTTGGCAGCATTACCTCCAAACAACCCCTCAATCACCAGTGTCTGTTGTGTCAGTGCTAACGTTCCCACGTGCCAAACCACAGAGGACTGTTGTTCCATCTTTGTGTAAAAGGAAACCGTTCCACCCTTAAGGACTGTTTACAGTAAGAGGCAAAGTGTATTTAAGACACCAAAGCAACTCTAGGGGTATGTCCTGCTTTTCTGAACTTGAAAACTTTCCCTGGAGGCAGCCTGGAGAAGACCTATCCTGGATGTGGTCTCCCCTGAGACCTAGCAAAAAGGTCTTAATTTCCAACTGCAGCATTTGGAGACACCTCGACCTGCCAAGGTATTGGGTCACACACACAGCTCCCAAACACCAGTGTCAGTTCATGATGCCCCTCTGAAGCTGGGCTACAGGTGCCCAAACTTTGGGCTACTCATAGTCAAAGTGACACTTTCTCCTAAGCCTACCCTTTGAGTCTGGAACCAAACCAATGAAGGACCCACCTCCTTCCAGCAATGGCCAGTCCCAGCTGAGATGGTAGAGCAGAGCACTTGGCCTCGAAGATACTTGCACGTGGAGTTCAAAGCCAGGCCTGTCTGACTGTAAGGCAACGGATGGCAGCTTACCACAGAGTTCTTGGTAATAAAGTCTATTTGAAGACTCTCAGTGAAAAGTGTGTTCCTAATAAAGGATAACATTTCACGGTCATTATGCGATACACTTAACTTTAAAAGGAACAAAAATGCTGAGAAAGTAATTTTCTGAAAAGGGCTCTCGGATTTCATTACTATGGGTCAAGTGCCTGGGGAGAAGAATTAAAGAAAAACACGAACTTGTGCACAAATTAATTAAAGATATTTCCACTAATAAATTGTCCCCATATCCCAAGGCAGAGCCTTCAGTTTACAAAATGTGGTAATATTCAAGTTGTGGTTTTCTCCACCAGGAAAGTGGTTCAGGAACATTTAATATCAAATGGACACAGTTGGGGATGTGGAGGCTGGGAATAGGAGGGGGTCCCTTCCTTCTTCAGCCCATAGAATATTCCCAGTATTTTAGCACATGTCTAAGAAAAAGAAAAAAAAATCTTGCTATACCCTAAGAGACCCAAACTGTGATGAACTTTTAACTTCTTACTTTTCCTTGATGCAGCCAATTTTTCCAAACAAGGTGCCCTCCTCTATATTCTTCCACCAGAACTGTTCCTTTTGATGTAAAGACAGTGCCAGTTGCTGTAATATGAGGAAATTGCACCACAAGGGGAAAGAAAACAAAACAAAAATTCCAGAAGGAAAAACAGAATTCACTGTCAGCAGCTTTCCAAGTAGTGGGCCTGACACAGCCCAATGCTAATGATCCCCTTCCAACATGGGAACAGCTACCATGAGAGGGGCTATATCTAAGTGGCTAAGAGCAACATTGGGATGGCAGCTGAACACCCTGGATCTAAGCTGATTTCAATACATGGCTAAAGCTTCATAGTCCTCTTGAGAGGCTTTATAACCTACGGGTCCACTGTCAGGGCAAGGCACCTTCAGCCCCTAGATCCTGCATTGTGGTGAATCAGTGTGCATGAAAACTGTTGCTTTTTAGGGTGGTTTGCACAAGGGATAACAGCTGCATGCTCAGGCCTGCCTTCTTATTGTTCCCTGCCACCACCAAAGAAAACTGAAGCCGAACTTAATTTTTATATTCTCCCATTTTATTGTCTCTCGTCTTGCAGGCATTGGAAAGCACTTGTGGTGTTTTTCATTTGAATGACAGGGAGTCAGGAAGATCTGAAATCCTTTTGCAGCCCATCTTCTGCAAAGGCCACCACCATCTTAGATCACTATTGGTCTACTCACAGAAGGGAAGAAATCACTCTCCAAAAAAAGTGACAAACCCAAAGAATGAACCTCCCAGATACATAAATACAGCTAAATAATCCTGTCTAAAGAGCTTAGATAGCTTGTTTTGTATTGACCTCATCCCATTTGAGCATCCCTGTTCTCACACTGATCAGGGGCTGAAACGGAAGGAAACTGCTTCAAGCTTCTCTTTTCCTTTATTCCCCCCCC
>JANIJG010006155.1:68932-84393 GCA_024611175.1 Megaceryle torquata
CCCCCGCCACCCCTTTACCCCCCACACTTAAATTTCACAGGCATCTGAATCTGATCACAACTTCCTCTGTCCAGTGTAAAGTTTAGTCTGAGAGAGCACACATACCACAATATGTTGGGATAATATTAATGTATAGTATTTGAAGCCCCAGGGCCTGTATGTTTCATTAATTTCCTCCCCATTAAAGTAAAATGAGGATATCCTGTAGAGAATTGCAGTGAACCATTCGGACTGTGAAACTCGTCCTGACCCTGCAAAGAAAAACAGACAGAAGAGGAAAGAGCAGCTGATCGCAATATAGAGCCACCCAAATGAAACACAGGGGTTCCTTGCTTAGCCCTCTTTGCACTACTACCGTGCAAATATTTAGCTTAACAGGATGTGAAGAGCTGGTCAGCAAGCGTTAAAAAAATATGCACTGATTTTTATTTGTTTAAAACATGAAACATTTCCCGTACATTCTTTGCAGTGCATTAACCTCAGGCACAATTTCCACTCTGGGATTGAGCAAGCTGGGGACCTGGGCTGCACACGAATAATTCAGATTACTGAATCTGTTTGTGCGTAGTTGGGCATGCATACCGATCCTTGCTTGTTAACCCTGTGCATCCGAGCTCTGCTAAACCCTTGAGGGCTGTCATCCAAAAGAAATCACCTCTTCCAACACAAATGGCCATTGTGGTGGTCGATGTCAGCCAGAATGGTTCTGTCAGGTTTAGGACAGATCCAGCAGACCCCAAGGCCTTTGAAAGCATAACGGTATATCCCCAACCTTTCTATCCTAGCATGTTGTCTTTGGGTTTGTTTTTCACCTAGACCCTTCTGATCTCCTCTATCCAGTATCTTTGATATTCACAACTCACCTTTCTCCTGACTCACTTGGGAATGACTAGAGGATGAAATTTTCCACTTTGGACTTGAAAGCACAGGAATTAATTAATTAATTTATTTAAACTAGGAATTTGGGGGTTGGTGTTTTTTTGGTGGAGGATAAGGACAGCCCTTCAGACAAGGTTCAAATTCTACCAGTTCCCTCATTCTGGCTGTTTCAATAAGCTCTGCCCAAATGCCAGAGTTCTACTACTCCATGGCAGCTGGTGTGACAAGCAAGGTGGGAGGCAAAGATGCAGGCCATCTGAATATCACTGAACAAGTGAAGAGACTCAAACAGAGCTTGCTTCCTTCATTTTTTGGCAGGCACCTACCTTGCACTGCAGGTTTTCCTGTTTGCCCAGCAATCTTCGAGTCATGCCCGAAGTGATCCTCAAGAAGGCAGGGTGAAGCACAGGGAGCTTGGGGACTAGTCCTACTCAGAAAACCTGCCACAGGCTTCACAGCTAAGTTGTCTCAGTACAACTTGCTGTTCTCCTGAGAAATCAAGCATACAGATTGGTCTAAATTGCCTTCTGCTGACACAAGACATGCTTCCAAAACACAGCTGGAAAATGAATTTCCCCTTCTGTAGCCCTCTCCAACACCAACCCTTTGAAGACCTAATTTCAATCCCAAGTAATGCCTCTGCTCTGGTCCCAAGACTGCAAGTTAAAAAGCTGCTTTTGGAGGCAGTGCATTGCCTGCCCTGGAGGGAAGAGGCAGTTTGAATTACAGTGCATCAGCCTCTTCGGATTGTTAACAGACCCGTGTCACCAGGCTGCAGAGGATGCCCTGCCCATGCCAAGGAGCACAGGTGTTTTGCGATACAAGTTATGGGGTGAAACCAGATATGGGCAAATCTCAACAGGACTGGGAAGGTATCTCCTGCCTCCCTTGCAAAGAATGAGAAGAATTCCTCTCCATGCTCCTTCCCTAGCTGTAACCTTTGCATTGTGGTGTGGTCCCAGAGAACTTGACCTCTGTGTGACTGTTGCAAATGGTGGTAGGATTCAGGAGCAGAGAGATGACAGAACTGCAGGGTAACATGTCCCTCTGAGACAATAGCTAGTGAAAATAATCCCCAGAATGCAATCCCAACAGAGATAAAAATCAAGAGACTCAGCGGGACTGGGTGACTACAGAATTTGGTTAACTATCTCACAAAATCTTTAGCTCAACACCTCATATCCTCCCTAGAAAGCCCTAACTCTAATTCATGGTCGTTCAAAACCCATTGCAAATGCACACCCCAGCCAGAGGTTCATAAGGAGTATTCACTTGTACTTTCCCAAACCTTAAAAGTAAAGCTTATTCTAGATAAAATCCTCATTCCCTTATTTTCCAGGCTCCATGACAGTGGCTACTATTTACTTCTCCTCAGCTTCCTATGTCCTTGCAGCATATTCTTCTCCCATTTCACTTCACATTTCTCCTTTGCCAGCAACTTTCTTCCTCCTCCTACCTCTTAAGTGCCTCTCACCCATTTCCCAGCACACAACTCAAATCCTTCCTAAAATTGGAGGTGGGTCTGCATAATGAAGGTTAAATGCAAATTTTGCAACGTTTCTGTGGCGTTTGGCTCCTAGGCAGTCATATGGGCCTGTCTTGGCTTCCAATGCCCGAAATTGCATGAAGAATTTGGCCTCTGGTCATTGCAGGAATGCATGTAACAATTAATCACAAAAGGTTCCAAGCATGAGATATATGCCAGTGATCACATTTGCACCATTTGAAACATGGACTTTTATGCTCATACTTGCTTTCAAAGTGCCAAGCCCTCACTTGAGACCGTGCATATACCATTTTCCCATTCTGCAGAGACCCATGCCTTCTGCCAGCTCTCAGCAGGGTGGGAGCACGGGGGAGGACGTACTTGGAATATAATATGCAATAGCCTGATGATTACTAATATTTCTTAATAAAAAAGCATATATAAAAAAGCACTAAAAAAATACAGCCCCCAGCTCATGATTTGAATAAGGGGGAGGGAAGAGGTGTGTGGGGGGAAATTGTCTTAATTAAAATTCTCTCTTTCATCTTGGTAATTACATTCAAACAGGCAACAGCAGCAGCATCGCTGCTTGTCACTGTGCCAAAAAAAGAAATTGATTTGATCACCGGGACATCGTGTTGCATTAAATAAAATTCTTAAAAATCTGCCAGCATTTTTTTTTTTTCTTAAACTGTAATTACTTCTAGAACACTGCAAAGAAGGTTGAAAACAGAGAAAAGAGAAGAGGAGGAGGAGGAAGGGGACCCAGTGGTGGATAATACACCAGTAATGATGGAAACACCTGTAAGCCAGCAGAGATCTAGCAGCTATCAGCTCTGGCTGCATTCCATATCCATTAGCTACAAGAGGCTGCTTAGGCTCCAGGAAAGGAGGGTGTTAGCTCTGACAACTGGTGAAAAGCTGATGAAAACGTACCAAAGGGGCAGTCACGGCGCTGCCATTTGATAAAAAGAGGAAAAAAAAAAAAAGGGAGGGAGAAAGGAAAAAAAAAGCCAGGAGTAAATCAGTCTAATTAATGGCTTTGCTCATTTATCGGGGGCAAATGCTAATTATTCTTTTTAATCACTTTTCTGCCGCAGTTGCTCATTCTCTTTTTTTTTTTTTTTTTCCTTTCCTTCCTGCCAGCTCTGCTTAGTGAGAGATGTTGGTAGAACAGCAATCCAAACCTCGGGCTTATAAATAAGGAAAGCACAAGAGAAAATTAAAGAATGGATGAGAACATTCATGAAATCCTATCAGGCCTCTCTCCATGTAGAAATGCCCTACACCCTTGCTGGTCACCTACCTCTCCCTTCATGACCTACAAGTTAAAAACTAAAACAAAGAGCAGCCTTTGACAGAGGCCAGAAGATCCTGCAAAACAGCTTTCAAAACCATCCCTTCAAACTCAGAACTGCTGCTCTCAAACCACATTTGTCTCTCATTAATTCATCAACACCTGCATGAACAGCTTTTTTTGACATCAGTCTATAAGAAACAACTCCTTATTGGTAAATCCAAGAGATTCTGCATGTGAATATTGGTGTTTAACCATCCTGTTGTTTTACCTACAATGTGCATGGCTGTGAAAATCAGTGAGCAATGTTGGTTGCACATCTCCAGACACTTCAAGATCCTGGCTTTGAGAAGGCAGTGAATGCACCACTTTCTCAAGTCTCTTTAAGCTGGTTACCCAAAAAAGCCACTAATTACCACCATAAATCTTGTTCTCATTCATCAAGTGGTGAGTAGAAACTTGGCTTTTGGTGACCAAAGAGACCATAAACACAGGGACTAAATTTGCAAACAAACCCACAGACTTAACAAAACCACCCAGCAAACTGTCAAAAAAAGCAAAATCAAAAACCTACACGAGGACACAAGTCAGTTTGCAAACAAATCTCAATAGAAGACAACTTCATTCATGGCAGTCTATTTGGAGTAAGTCAGTGAAGAGTCAAAGATGATACGCGACTGACAGACTAGACAGACAGTATTTGGGAGCATATGTGAGCAGAGCTGCTCTACCAACACAGCCAAGACCTGAGATCCTGTTTTTAATTACCTTTAATTTGCAGAAGGAATAAGTTACCTCAGTGAGCTTGGAGGATCCACACAACGTTCCCCCTTAGAAGCAACACTACCCATGGCAGCAGATCCAGGAGGACACGGGTGAACTGTTAAGAGGAAACTGGCTGCAGAGCCACTTTGGTCACAGTTTAAAGGTCTCCAATAAGAATTTAATTCAACAATCCAGTTACTGCATAGTAAATCCCCTGAGTACTAGATGTGTGTCTTGATAGCTGTTAAACCTCAGTAAACAAGTCTTTAATCATCATTGGTAATTAATTAGCAAACAAGAACTAATTGCAACTAGATAGATTTGTAGATTCAAGACAGTTGTTTTTACATTAATTAAATATAGAGGTCTATGAGTTACACAAATACATTCTAACAGACATACACACAGGTTTCTAAAACGCATTTGATTCATAATAGTAGAGCTTTACTGGTGAAAATTCTTCAAAGGAAGATAATTTCAGGGTGGTACAAATATTGGCACCTGTGACAGGTGCTCACAAGTACCGATAACCTCACCCAGCTAAGAGCAGAAACACCACCAGTGGGACCACAATCAGGGATAAGCAAGCTCAGGAAGTCAGAGCCAGGAGCCTAACACTCAGTGAAAGGTTGAAATAAATGATAAATACACAAGGAATTTGTACTCTACTATATTTGTAGTCTGTTTCATGGAAAATTATTCCTTGAAAAATTATTCATCTGGCTTTAATGCCAGTCCTAATGGCATTAAGTCAGACTTCTGCCACCAATTTTGAAAAGAAACAAAGCTTTTACCCCATGAGTCTCATTTTCAGAGCTGACTTTATAACCTCTTAAAAATGGGCAAACCCCCAAACCAAGCTGAAGAGATCTTATTACAATATGAGAATTCAAAACCCTAATTTGGCATAGGCAGGCAAATGATTTGGTAAAATCAAATGAAAATTCATGTCTCTTGCTCTCCCAGGTTGATCTGAATTACAGGTTTTTCTTAGGCCCATGAATATTTTTGTTTGTTTTCAAAGACCCTGGAACCTTCCCCTCCCAGCTGTGCAATTCACTTGCCAGGCAACCTTTACCATCAGTTAAACATGATGCTCTAGCAGCAATTTACAGTAATGTTTTGTAAGATCTGGTAAGATGCTGGAGGTATTCCAGTGCATCCTGACAGGGAGAGATCATTTTGAGTCCAGGCAGGTTACAGACAAAACAAACAGCCTGAACATTTGCAAAGCAGTGTGTTTCTGTAAGCACAGGAATAGATCCCATCTGTCTTCCAGCCTATGTGGATTTGGGACCAATTAATGCCTAGCTTTCTGTTTGCTTTTCTTCTCTCTTTATGATGGAAATTACTGATCACAGGATCTTGGATCACTGACTGGGAGATGGGAACAGCAGCGATTGCCTCTGCCACTGTAGCCCAGCCCTTCACACAGTTCCCTGTACTGTGTTCACCAGGATGGACATGTATCTATCTACACATACCCATCCATAGCTGAATTCTTGTTGCCTTTGTAGAGACTCATCTCCTCCCTCACCCCTACACAACACTAAATCCACCTGACTTCCTTTTATGCCTTCCCCTAAAGATACAATAACAAACTGTTGGAAAGATGACTTTTTGAAGAGATACAGAAGAGAGGGAGGAGGCTGGCTAGGTAAAAATCGACAATTGTGACTTACATATACAACTGAAAAACAGCAACCAAATGGTCTGTGATCCAAGTCACAGATGCTGCAGTTATTTGCTGCAAGGAGACTATCCCTTTGGCATGGCCTTCCCAGACACCGTACTACGCATGGTTGCGAGATAATTTCATGCAAATGTGCAAATATGCAAAACAGATCATAGAATGGGCTTGAGCTGAAATGCATTAATGACTACGACATCCCAAACTCTCCCTCCCACACAGGTCAACCAACAGAGCTTTGCATCCAAACTCCTCCAAGGGGCTGGCACACAACTGCTTTTGCATGACAGACGAGGGGGAGCCAAAATCTGTGCTACATTGCAACCTCTTATCTGCTCACATTTACTACCCACCCACCCCCAACAATGGCTGGACTTGAATGGAAGTGGAGGGAGAAGGAGTGAGATTTTTCATCTCAACTGGCAGGCAGCAGCAGATTTCATCTCATTCAGATGCCTCTTACACAAGTACCTCCCCTTCTAGGCCTGCGCATCCCCCTCCAAACACACGCACTGAGCATGTGTTTACAAACACACCATTTCTACATGCACATCAAACCCTCACACACAGATTGCATGGGAGCAGAGAGATTTAAAAGAAAAATATCTTTCTCCATATACCGTATGTTCCGCTGGTCTTTCCATTTCATTCTGCTTTATCTATCAAAAATATATTAACCCAAAAGCCTGTTTCCATCAAAGTCTCGATTCCATGAACATTTAAAGATAAGCCTTATCTTATTACTGGTGCATTAACAACAGAAATCTAAAGGGCTACTGTCAATCATCTCCTTTTCTCCATTTCCTTTCCCTCCTCTTCTCAAAAACAGCTTTTCAGAGAGCAAAGAGACTGGGACCTCGCAGGGGTTTTGTCAGACACAAATACACACAAGCGCCGATGAGCAAAAAAAATGCCACCCCTGCCCCAGCAAAAGGTACTATGGAAAGATCTGAGGGTTTGGCCCAGGCAAAGCATGCACCCACAGAAAAAGAAAGAGAGCAGCATAAAGCAGCACTCACTCAAACCAAGAAGGAGCCCCAGTGAATTTCTAAAAATACATACCTCACAGTGCAGAGCCTGCCCACAAGGGATCTCAAAGCAACCTTAAAGAAGTTTGCATGAGGGAAATAAACCACTCAAAAATCCAAGGTCAGAGAGGTCATCTGCATTTCTGTTTCCATTACAACTATTTGTTAATACAACTTTTCTCTTGCCATCCCTAACTACTACTTTTTCCTGGTATCTTGTCCTCTGCACATCATCTGTGTAAATTTTAAATGGTTCTTATTAGGACATTTGCATCAACCAAGGCAGCATCCAAGTATCTTGGCAGAGATGCTTGTTTGAGGTTTTAGAATTAAAAGGTTCTAGATTACTTATGGAAAGCAGTGATCATTTTCTACAGTGATGTTCTGGGGCAGAGCAAACTCAGCAGTGGACCTGAATTTCAGGCTTCTGGGGCCATTAAAATATCCACTCTAATTTGCAGCAATGTGCTTTCCTTTCCTTGCATTATTATTTTTTTTTTAATTTCTAATTAGAAGTTTTAATTCTGCAATGAGTGCCACTAAGAGCTTAAGCCAAAAATAACACAGCCTATTCCAAAGGCCCTTTGAAAAGCTTTTATTTTTAAAAGCCAGAATGAGATAGATGATCCAAGAGTGATAAATCTAAGGTTTCTGAAAAGAGCTGAGGATAGCAGGAGGGCAAAGAGACAGCTAGGGATGAACAGAACGCACAACGCGTCTGGTAGTAAAAACAACCTTCTTCCCACAGACAAAACTGCCAACTGTGCATGTAAGTCTCTATCAGAGATCTTACCAAGTTTTTCTACATGTGCAAATGGTTGCCACTGAGGACCTTTCAGGCTCTAAGCCTGATCCTCTCTAACATCAGCAGCCCCAAACCAGGCTTACCATCTGCTTTCCCAGATGAAGAAGAAAGCACAATCTTTGAAGGTCTTTACCACAGGGTCCATCCCTTAAGTAATATGGAGGGCACACACCCTCTTGTCACGGAATACTCTTCTGGAAACATGGCTCTGGGATGCTGTCATGTTACCCCATCAAGGTAAGGTGAACACAGTGAAACCACCACATATGGCCAGTAACTTCTCAGCCATGCATGTTGAAGCAGTTCTATCTTCACTGGCCCAGCACAGAGAATCTACTGGTCACCACAGCTAGAGCAGCAACAGAAATGTTCAGGACAGTCCAATGCTGAGCACGAGTGGCACCTGGAACCAGATCACAATTACTCCAAATTATGCCTTTAAAAGAGTTTCACTGCACCTTCTGGATGTAACTTTTTTTCCAGCAACTTATCTGTTACTCTTCCCTCAGTTCCTGAAAATGTCTGACCTTCAAGCCAAAGATCTTACTGCATGAGCCTACCACAGAGAAGCTGGCAATGAAAAGGTATCTAAGGATGATGCCAGAGCATGCTTTTGGCCTTATACATCATTCCTATGCACAGCCCCCTTTTATTTAGGCCCATATCATCTTTTCCCAAGGACTTCTATTTTATTCTTTTCCAGAGGCAAAGAGTTGCACAGTTGGGATTCCCATCACAGGGAATCATCTTCTAAACACCCTTAAAAGGCAGCGTGATGTGTTATGAAGGTACTCACACTTGAGGTGTTGACAGAATTAGAGTAATTCCAAAGCTGAAAAGCTTGCAGAGGACAAACTGACAGCTGCTGCTGCTGCTTTTCTTTTAAGCTAAAGGAATTTCAGCATGAACACACCTGATCTCAGCTATGGCTGCACACCATCTAACACAGATTCATAGAGTCACTCAGTGGAGAATATATTGGGAGACTGTCTAGCACCAAACTCTGCTGAAAGCAAAGTTAGTTCAGACCAGGTCATTCTGGGCTTTATCCAATTGGGTCTTGGAGAATTTTCAAGAGAGTCTCCAAAATCTGAAATGCCTAGTCCTTCCTACCTGCGTGGGTTTCTGGATTGAAAACATTGCCCATTCCCTCAAGTGTGTTGAGGGGGAGAGACATGGTTACATTTAAATCTGTAAAAGGGTTTAACAGGTCACTGCTGAAAAGAGAAAATTATTGAAGTACTTCTCTGAAGTACTATTTATCACATAAACTTGCATTCAGGTAAAATTATCTATAGTAGGAATCAAGCCACAGCCAGCAGCTTGAAGGAGAATTAAAATGATGTTATATCATATGGGTGGTGGGAAAATGGAAGAATGAACTGTAGGTCTTAAAAAACCAACCAAACAAAAACAACAAACAAAAAAAAACCCCATCACAGCAACAACAACAAAAAAAACCACAAAACACCAAACACACAGCAGAGGGACACAAAATTTTAACCAGGAAAATTCATCAGATGTTTAAGCATGTTAGGTGTTTATTTTTCAACCAAATACATGTGCCCAGATCATGACAGGATGTTTGAACTGTGCACATCAGGTCTTCTACTGACTGTTTATATGAATATCATTCACTATCAGGCCTCTGTGGAAGATAAACAGATTGAAGAGAGATGGGGACATATCACAGTTATGCATTGCTTCTGCCTCTAACTCCACTCTTGGTCCTATAAGAAACAAAACTTCGTGACCAAAACAATGTCAGAAAAAACACAGGTAAGGGAGAAATAGATCTGGTCACAAACCAGTAGGCAGAGAACAACGCAAACCAAAGACATCTACCAAAATGCTTGGAGAGGATACTCTGAAGAGCATGAGACATCAAGAGCAATTCTTCTGGAGTCAGAAGATGACAGACACAAAGTAGCTGAAACTAAGATCAAAGACATGGGATGCACTTACCTGGTAGACAATATTCAACATGTATGCCACAGAGGTTTGCTAAGGGGACTACAGGACTGAGAAATCCTTGCTGACATTTAGATAATTGGGCTTCATCCCCACTCCAACACCTCTAAAGTCTCAGAAGCCACAAAGCCAAGGAGTAGGCTTGGATCTACACATGGTGCAGGGAGGGGAGCTTAAAACCTAATGACAAATCAACGACAAGTGCCTGTATAGTTTTGCTGCATCACATTCTGACCATCCTCTTCACCACAACCCTTCACATTGCTTCCAGGAACACCTAGGAAAAGGTGTTAGAGGATCCACTGCTACTTCAGGCTAGACAGAGAGCCCAGGGAGGACTCTGAAATCTTCAGGACTTCTGCATGAAGTGATACATACCAGTAAATACATCCAGAAATCCCTTCTGGCAAGATCTTGTGTTGCTTCATCCACATACGACTGCTTTGGATTATTCTTTGATACAGTGCAACACCGTGGTCAAATGGACATAAAACATGGGCACAAGCTCTAAAACAGAAGTACTTTTTTGTGGACCCATCCTTGCCCTGTTTTTGCCATGGAATATCCTTAGGTTTCACACACCATTATAACCAAAAGACAAAATCCAAACGCATTCAGTGGTTTTGTGTTCGCGTGCGACCTTCCCCAGATGATCTCCCTTCTTTTTTTGTCCTCTGCAGGGATGCCAGAATTTACTGTGTATGTGAGGAAAGATTTAGAGACTATCATATCGACATTGAAGTATATCCTACAAGTAAGAGATTAAATTCCTGCTATTCTGTGGAAAATGCCCCAATTCTGATGGAGATCGTCAAGGTGATCATGCAGCCATACAATGTCGCAGCTCAGTTTGACTCCTCAGCTGCATGCTGTGGGCATGCCCATTCCACTGAAGTTAGCCATAAAACTCACTCTGACTGTTAACAGTGGGTTTAGAGCTACTACTTCTGAAAATACCATTCATGGGATACCACCTTTACCTTCAAAAAGAATAATGGTTCAGCCTACATACCCAACACAGGGTGGAAAACTAAGAGGAAAGTAGTATTTGCAGTGTTCCTTTCTATGTTCAAGCTTTTAGAGCAGAAACTACTATCTTGATTGTTACTGAAAGGTTGCTAACACTGACTAGAGATTAAGGTCAACAAAAGGCAGTTGGTGTGGGGAACTCTCCCTTTACACACTTTGTAACACCGATTGAAATAAGTAAAAGGACAGCAGGATTATGCATAAAACCCTAACAGTCCCAAAAACTCTAGTGTTACTACTGAATAGTTCACATATCCAGACTCTAAAAGAAAACTGCAAGTAACAAAACATTTAGTAACAAAACATGGCCTTTAAGCCTATGAGAAATAACATCTCTCTGGCGGTACCAAAGATGTCTGTTTATGAAAACAGCAGGTGAAACAAGGAGGCAGAGGAGCAAGCAAGGATGGGGTAAAGGTATATTGTGCCCAGGACTGATGAATTTACCATTCAAATATCTGACAGCTCAGAGTGGACAGACCACTTCCTTGCATTCTGAGCAGTATCAAGCATTTCCCTTCAGACTATGATACCATCAAAGCCCAGTGTACTTCCTGTGTCGCACACTATCCCTTGGCTGAAGTGTTGTCTTTATAAAAGACAAAACCAACTAATTCTATGTATTTTCACATGAATCATCCCTAACCCTGTGTGTTTGAGGTGCAGTGTCATACTGCTGCACCATGAGGACAACAAACATATCCCTGCTCTCTGCTTTGTGAGCAGCCAGAGAGCATCAAGGCATCATTTGAATAGTCACATTTACTGCAAGGTGATGCTGTAGGACAGCATAGGTTTGAGCCTCCTTAGGATGACTGTAGTAAGCCAAGTAAACTGCTACTTAAAGCATTAATCCATGGGCATAGTTGAAAGGGTGAATGCTATAATAGACTATTGTCTCCATTATCTTTGCAAGTGGTAACTTACCCATGCAATCCCCAATGTTTTGGAATGAAGATTTTCAGATGCACACACCCCAGTCACTATCTGGGTCCCACACAAGGACCACGTATTATTCATCATTCCTAGTAGGACCCCCAGATGAGCCCCAAGCCTCAATGTGTCGCAGTGTATTTCCCACATGGCCCCTGAAAGGCAACCTTGTGTCACTACTCCTCCTTGGTACAACAGCTGCAGGGTAAAAGTATTGAGTCCTAGTTTCAAGCTTTTTGTTTCAGCCTCATCATTTCCCATCATGAGCTGGGTGGGGGCAGATAAAGACAGTCAGTCTGTCTGCAGAACAGGCTGGCTCTGTTTGCCCCGTGCCCCAGCGAACAGAGGTTGTCGACTTTTAATGGAGCACTCAGGTTTCTGCCGATGCCAGCTGCAGATAGAACAGCCCAGTGGCAAACAAATTCAGATCCCTGAGGGCCGCTCAGATTCTCCTCTTATTTGTTAGTTTACCTGTAGAATACAGTTGGGCTAATTCCTGCTTGCGTGGTTGCAAAGATACATTTCCCTCCTTTTTTGAGTTAGTGTGTGTGTGTGAAAAATGAGTAAACGCAGCAAGGCTAATGGAGTAAGAGAGCATTTCCCGTGGCTTAGGCAGTAGCAAATGTTTTCTGCTGGGAATTGTTTGCCTAACACCCTGCACAGGGTGAAGTTGTGTAGCACTTCATAAGAGCTAAGACACATTCATTACACGCTAAGGTGCAGGTGTCCTAATATCTATGTGTTCAGATGGACTTAAATCCAGTAGCTCCCCAGAACATCAGCTGTTGAATTTATTAAATGTTTATTACAAGGCCAAGGAAGAAGGAATTATTAGCAAATGTCTTATCTGATTTTTAACTATTAACAAACCCATTTTAATCACACCTGCAAGTACCGTGTTACTGAAATGTACCAGAATACTCACCTGCAATTCAAATCCCAACACTTCATACATGAAAATGAGCCTGAATGTCTCCTAGACTCCTTTTAGGATTCCATCCTTGTCACCAAATTGTTGTTCAATTCAGCTGCTATGTTTGCTGCTTTTTCACCCCAGAAGACATGCGTGCTGCGATTTAGACATGAGCCATGAGAGGGAAAGGCTGTAGTGCTGAAAATGGATCCAGTCTGGGTTTGGATGCTTAGCTCCTGAGTGTTTGATGACAGCTCTGATTTAGAGCTGTAACTACACCGGACTTAAATGAGAAAGTCAAAGACGTGAAGACTGAGTCTTGTAGGTCAAGATTAAAATGCACCTAGAGAACCGGGTAAACTTAGAGAGACTGCATACAGCATATTTTGCACCAAAGTAGTCCACATTCCTTAGCATCCTCTCTCACATCCAAAAAAATTACTTTTTTTTCTGAGAAATGGATCTAGTAAAAACCAAATATAAACACATGCCTTATGGACAGCAGGCTCCACACAGGTCCAGTTTTGCAGCCAAAGCCAAATGAAAGCAGAGTGAAAACCTTTGAAAAAGTCACCTAGAATACAGGTGTACATCACTTGATTTAGAAAACAAACACTTGTGATGGCTTTCCCAAGCAAGCTAGGGAAAAATCACCTAGAGAAACTCATCGTAGACTAAGCATGACACTGTTTGGAGAACATTAAGAGAACGGTTATCAGTGATACACTTCTTGTGAGGATATATTAAGCATGATTCACAGAGGTCTGTCCTCAAGCTAATTCTCTTAGATATTTTCATTAATGACCTTGATGACTGGATAGATCGGGGGGAAGGAAGATGCTGAAGGAAAGAACAGGCATTTAAGTGCTTCCGGTAAACTGGGAAAGTAGCCTGAAGAAATAGGAAGCTATTTAAGAGGGGATGTAGAAATGTGTAAGTACAGAATAGAAAATGAAAGTCCATATAACAGAACTACAGAGAGACATCACAATTCTGTGCTCACACATTAAACTTGAGGCAATGAACTCCTGATTCTGCAAAAGCCTGCAGATGGGGAAACGTAAATGGGAAGATGTCCCAAGACACACCCAAAGTTAAAATCTTCCTTTATTCAGTCAGTACTCATAAGGCCTTAGTTAGAGAATTGTCTGGCTGAGAGAAATGCACATACAGAAAGACAGTGACCATTTGGAGAAACTCAGGAAGAACAGAAACAGTTCCAGATCTAGGAAAAAAGGCACTGCAAAGAGAAAAGAAATATTCTGTTCTGTGTACCACAGTGAATAAAGATAAAAAAATAATTAGGCTTACACTGCAACATGAAAGTAAGATTCTTCCCTCTCCCTCCCAAGCAACATTAATGATAGTCAAGTCCTGTGACAGGTAGTGACAAAATCCATAAAAACAAGGTAGCTATGTACCTGTAAAGAACATACACACGGCTGATCCTTTGTTTAGGTAGGGAGAGGGACAAGATGGCTGTAGGATCCCCTTCAAGAAGGGATAGCCTGTGTCACTCTATATACTTCTAACATATGACAACTCCTTACTGAAAAGGCATAAAGAGATTCTTATCTATGACAGATTCAGAAGACATTTTGCTAAAGGACAGGACAAGAGAGTGTACACTTCCTTAAAGTCTTTATATTGATCCTAAATTGGACACAGCTGCTCCAAGAACTTTTAAAACAACAACTGCTTCTCTTTTGAACATTGTTGTTAAGTTCTCATGACAAAGCAAACCACAGGATTCCAAGGTAAAAATGGACGTGTCAGAAATTGACTGGAAGCTTAATAGATGGTACTTTGTTTGATGCAGTGCAATCTTAGAATGAAGCCCTACCATATTGTCCTCCAAATCAAGAATGTAACAGAGCTCCTCCTCTTAATATACAAATGCCACAAGCTGGGACAGATGTGGCACTGTCACTTGTGCTGTTGCTGAACATGCCTCTAATATAGGCTGCACACATGGGGTTAAGTGAAGGGATTCTCCTACCTCATATAGTGCACAGTCACAGAATCACGTTTGGAAAAGACCATTAAGATCATCAAGTCCAACCATTATCTTCTCACTTACCTGGATTCAATATTTTGAGCTCAGAATGACAGAAACTCTGGTACTGCAAGCACAAACAGCTAGATTAGACACAAGGAGAAAAGACACCTAATTTGCAAGCCAGGAGCCACAGGCTGTTTACACCAGAGCATCCTTGACATAAACGTTTAATTAAATCAACCTTTTTTCAGTCATGGCATTTTTTCTACATCAGTGCTCATTTTCAGCTTTTTGCAAAGCCTTTCCTGATACTCCTTTTTCAAGGCACCGAAATGATGGACTTGGAAGTTACCATAACGGGCCAGGAGCACCCAAGTGCATAATGGTAATGCTGGGTTGGCTCAAACCCTCCTCAAGGGTTGCCTGACATGAGATGCATGATACCTGCAAAAGTTCTTCCAGCAAAAACTCATTCCACAGTGCTTTCTGATAGTGCCAGCTTAAAGTTCAGATGAATAATGAAAACTAATTTAAAGCAGAAGCCGCTTTCACAAACAGGTGAAAAACACCAGAATTTTTGTTGATGCCCAAGCCAATTTTATGACCAATTTTGGACTAGAACTGCTCAGCAAAAAGGGCACAAGCTCAATAACATTCAGTAATTAT
>JANIJG010006155.1:84861-96707 GCA_024611175.1 Megaceryle torquata
TGTTTAAAAAACGAGTGGACGTAGCACTTGAGGCTATGGTCTAATGGACAGATAGATGTTAGGATGAAGGTTGGACTCGGTGATCCTAGAGGTCCTCTCCAACCCTAAAGATTCTATCTTTCTATGAAAGATTAAAAAATTGTTAAACCACTCTATGCTAACCTCAGTGTTGCTTAACTTTAATGACCTTCCAGAAAGGAAAGAACTGTAACTGGATAAGATTTGCAAACAGCTGAAAGTTAATTTAACTGGCAGGAAAAGGAAGAAGGAAGAACCTAAGTAGCACCAAAGCTAGGCTGAAATCGAGTATTGACAAGTGAAAGGTAACCACAAAGAACATTACAAACTACACTGATACGTTAACAGAAGCATCCAAGATAAAAGATTTGGGCATCACTGTGAACAGCTCAACAGAACATGGACCCTGCACAGCAGGACTCTGGGGGATAGAAGCTTAAGAAAAGGGACAGATTACTGAAATTATTAAAATGGCACTGATCAATCTTCATTTTGAAGAGCATATTGATTTAATAAAACCATCAGAAGCATGGATAGTTTTCTATATCAAGAGGTTCCAAAGATTTACACTTCCAAAGACAGATGACATCTGATAAAGGTAAACAAACTAACAGCAAGAAGGAAGGGAATTAATGATTTCTGTTCCAGCAGAACATGAAGTCAACTGAAAATAGCAAATTGAAATTAGAGTTTCATAATTAGCTTGTGGGTTAGAGTGCCACAAGATATCTTGGAAAATGCATTTCAGCATTTTTTTAGATGTTTAGGTATTTTGCTGGATAACAGAAAAACCCACACTTCCACAGACAGAACAAAAATATGAATCTTCAGGCTCAAAGGACACAGGATACCCACAAAGTGTGAAAAGTCTTGGAAAACAGATGTCTTACAAGAAGGTTATTCCGTATTACCCATGGCAGAAGTTTTTGTACTTTCCAAGAGGGTGACACTAAATGCTAATGGTTTAGAATCTATCCCTACCTTCCCATGAATCTGTTTCAAAGCAGGAAAGAAAAATGAGGTAAAGGAGCTTGAGCAATGCAGAATACATCAGCCCGCAAGGCTCCCTCACACCCAGCTACATGTTATGCATGGTGTGTTATAGACAGCTGACATGGGACGATCAAAGATGGTGACAACTCTTCGGGCAGCTCTCCTACATTATCAGACAGGACTTGAAACCGGAGCTGCAAAATCGCCAACATAGTAACTGATCTCCAAAGATAGGGACAGGGAATCCTGCCTGCACGGGCAGCATCACAGCTGGAGTAAGCAAACTCCTGTGGAACAGAGAAGGTCTGATCAGGAAGATGAATGCTACCTTGCAGAACATTTTCTGACTCAGAAGCAAAACACACCTGCAGGCAGAAGGGTGCGAGCTAATCCCTGTTGTGCTACAGCCCTATAGAGACAGCTGATCCTTCTGCAATTCCAAACTGCCAGTCAAAGCTTTAACATCTTAATACACAGCATGCTCTAATTAAAATTTCTAATTAAGGGGGAAAAAAAAAACCCCACAACACTAACCAGCAAAACTAGTGTTGCAAATCAGTAAGCCTTATGTACAAATTGAAGGTGGTCTTTGTTGCTCTTTCATGGATCACATTAATGTTAGTATTTTAAGCAAATAATTCGGAACAAAGTTACTATCAATTCACTCATGCCCATTTTAGTAGTGAAGATAAGTAGTACTTCCTAGACAAGCCTCCTTTGTTAGGTCGCACGGCATGTAACAGACATCATCTGCCTTTGGAAGACGGGGCATTAAAAAGAACTAAGGAACAAACAGACAAGCTCTGTCTGCATTGCCTCAGTGACAGAGGAAGTTCTCAGACTTTACCTTACTTTTGTCCCAGGAAAGAAAGGAAATGTTCCACAGAGTCTGGACCAAATATGCTCAAGGCTAGTAATAGCAGATGCAGAAGTGGCCTCCACATGGTAAAAGTGAAATGGGGGAAGACAGGCAGCAGGAGCTACACTCTCCACCCCTTCAACATCCCACATGTGACAATGGACAACTCAAATTCTTCCAATTCTGTAAATTTGGCATGCATTTGCTGCAACAAACATACCAGTGAGAGTTAACTGTACATAACATTTTTGGAATAGATCATATACCAAGGGCAAAAATTGTCACATACTGTCAGCACTTGGAATTGATAAACTAATTGATAAAGCTTTGCAGAAAGCTTCTCTTAGCACTGATCTTGCAACAACTTCAACTTTAAAAGAAACTGCAATGTTAAAAAACTGTGATGCTTCAACAATTATATACGTGTTATAACAATAGAATTAAACTACTAAATAAATGTGTGCTGAGATACTGTTAAAACAGCAGTCCTAGTTCTCTGCAAAAACACTTCAGACTAAACCCACACATCTCATCCAGTTGTGTGCTCCTAACAGCTCTACTTTAATTCCAAACTGGCAAAACCTCTTTTCTGCTGTTCTAAACCTGGATAACTCCCTGAAACTGCCCAGTCATGCCATGCTTTGCCAGATGGCAGAGATTTACAGCTCCACTTAGAACTGGATGGAGACCAAATTGTTCAGTTAGTGGAGTTGTACGCACAGATCAATCTTTGGAGTTAAAAACAAAACAAAAAACCCCACATTGAGATAGAGTGATTTGGATTTCTCTCCAAAAAAAATGCTTCTCTTGCCAGACCTACTCAACTAGATTTTTAAAAAGGCAACAATAGCCCTTCCTTTTCTCTTCTACATTAACTGCTTAAACCTGACTTTGTTCATCCAGAAAAGAAACAAGAAAGATGCACATGAGAAAACACATCTTGTGCTCTGTCATGCTCAAGTTATGCAGCTTTCTGCCCTCATGCCATCCCTCCTTTCCTTTCAGCTGCAATAGGGTAAATTTGGTAAGGAAATCAGCCGTCTGACACCCCTCACCTTTCTTGTATCTTAAGATACAAAGCAAAGAGGAAAAAAACCCAACAAACTTCCCAATTAGTCCAACATATAATTTTCTTTCCATAGTTACATAACTCTACAATAATCTTTGTCAGGAAGCATGTGAGGATGAGACTTAAACACAGGTTTTGATGGAATGAGCAACACTCGATGGATTCAATTATTGTTTCATTCATATTAAAACTACGTCATCCATAGAACATCAACTCTATGTCAAATCTCAAGGTATGAAAAAAAATCAGTTAAAGAAAATAACAGCATGCTTGCTTATCCTCCTGCATGAGCCACATTCTGTTTTCAGTGCTTTTCACTCAAGCATCTTCTCCCTCCTTTCTCAATACCTCAGCGCAAAGGTTTAAATGCACCAACTCTTTCTTTTGGTCAAAGAATGTAAAAGTCACTCTATGTGGCAAGGCATTCCAGAAGAATCAGACAAAACCAAGTGGGTAACTGAGGAAAACAAACTTTGAAATTGATAAATACAAATGAATGCATGTAGGCAAAAAATACATGAGGCTAAGCTTAGAACTGGGACTTGGCACTCAGGAGAGAGATTTTGGAATAGTCAGTTCTCTACTATCACTGGCTCAGTGTGTGGTCACAACCAAGTCAAATCACCAGAAAGGATATTGTTGCTGAGGCAGAAATCATTCCTGTGCTACAATGTAAAACTGGGCACTTCACCAGGACAGAATACTTGTAGTCAACGAAAACATCTCAGATGTTTCAGTTTTTAAAGGGAGTGATTTTGGTTATGTCTGATTCCTGCACAGTAAACAACTTTTCTTTTTTCCAACAATTATCTCTAGATGCCCCGTTTCCTTTTCTAACATCCTCACAGACAGGATGACCCACATTCTGCACAAAAGAAATCACATACCTTAATGTAGCCGGGTACCAATGTAGATAATCTTTCAGCAACTTGACAGTGTCTAGAAGAGCTTCTAAAAGATCTTGATCTTCCCAGGTAATAAAGCAGTATTCTTACAGAGGGTGCAGAGTTCTACTCAGCTTTGGTTAAAATAAAGCTTAAGAAAACTAGACAACTGATTGCTTACTTTAGCAAAAAGGAAGACGTTTAGGCAAAACCACTGTGTGGGGTCTAAGTTTCAGCTTGTCCTTATGGAGCACTGTTCTGGGAATGAATTCACCATGAGGGCATGGATTACTGCTGTCTGACTGAAGTTATAGGCACTAAAATATCAGTTTTCACAGAAAATAGTGTAAAAAAACCCCTAGGTCCTACACACTGCACAGGGGCCATATATAGCCTAATAAAAGCAATTTTTCGGTCCAAGAAGGATAGAGTCTCTCTGATTGACATGAATGAGGCCCTTAAGAAATCTAAGGGTGATTGAGCAAAACACAAAAAGTCTGCATGACTTCCAATCAAAGGAGAAAAAATTGATCTAAACACCCTACAGCTAATAAACAGCCTCAATTTCTTAAAGGATCAAAAGTAATCAGATCAGTTTAACCACAGTGCCAACACAATGGTGCTAGCAGGCACCTCAGTCTCTACCAGGGTTGCTAGTATAGCAGGTCTCGATCCAGACTTCAGATTACCCTTTGGTTAAGAAAAGTGAACTAGAATAGGCAGAACTGGCAAAGATGGTCGTGACCCTGAGCATGTGCTCAGGGGTGTGCGTGTTTTGAATTTGACTGGATTCCTTCTCTTGTCATTTATTAGGAAAAGCTACAAGTGCATATCAGAAAAGCATGACTCAGGGAGAGACAAAGAGGTCTCTTAGAGCATTCACCTTTGGTAAGCAACAGTCACCTTGAGGGGGAGAAAAAGAAGATATGAGACTTGCATATAAGAACATCGTGGAAAAGCACTCCTATCAGAAAAATAAAAATAAAGAACTGTAGTACTTACTGAGGAATGGAAACCCCATTTTATGCTAAACTTTAGATACGCTAACCAACTGGAACTAAAAAGAGCACTGCCTGCACAGCTGCAGATGGGGGAAAGGCTCCATATTCTGGCATTGCCAACAGGAAACAAGGAGACCCATCATACTCTTTCTCCTCTTACATATTGTTTATGGTGAAGTTACAGTCATATCAAATGATGTTTTTAACCTACTTGTACACAGAACAGTGGGAGAATTTGTGGGGAATCACAGATTTCCTCCCTTTCTCCAGTATCTTGCTTAAACACAATCTCCCCAAACCTTTGAATTCCTTCTGGAAGTCCAACATCTATCTACCAAGACTGGTCTCACCACCAACTGCACTCATACAGTTCCTCCCCTTCGCTGAGGCTTAGCAGGTTAGCTCCCTGTGCTAGGCTCCATCTTAAAATTATTCTATTCATATCCTCAATAAGTTTGTTTAAAACTCATGTGTTTGTAAACAAAGAGCTCTCCAGCTCACTGTAGGTATTAAATGAAAAGGAAAATGCTCAATGTTTTTGAAACTGCTAGTAAGGTAGCATTCCTCTGCTGCCTTTCCTCCTTCATTTCACGAGATCCCAGGGCACTTTATAGAAATAAATGCAGAGGGGGTCTCCCAGCAGTGGGACGCAGACAGTCCCGGGGTGGAACATGGCTGCTCTAGGACGTGACTGCATCAGTAAAACTCCTCATCATGCTGGGCTCACTTTTGCTCTGCCACCCTGTGGCTGTTCAACTGCAGAGCTCAAACAAGCAAGTGAAGTCCCTACTGCCCAGGGACATTTCATACACACAAAGAACTCCAGCGGTGCAGATGGTTCATTTTTCCATAGTCAAGTGCTTGCAGACGAGTTAACACAACTGATAGGATTTGAAGAAAAGAGCTGGAAACACACCCAGAAAGGACACTGGTACTTCAGAGTTTGATCAAAATATCAGAGGTAACAGCTCTGCCTCGGTCGTTAAATGCACTGTAGCTTTAAATAGAAACTGCTCTTTGAGAGATGGGTTGCAAGCTTGGTTCAAAATCTTTGTAATCAATGCCCACGCATACCTCATTTTTAGGTGGGCAGATTTAGCTTTGATTCCAAGTAAAGGATGCCACCTACTGAATCCTTGCGACCGCGACTGCACATTTTGACCCTCATGGCTCAAGACCTCTGGCAGGACCACAAGCCAGACTGCAGTCCCAAAATAAATTCCAAGAAAAAGCAGAAAGCAGGCTTGTAAAAACAAAGCTTTTCTCACTGCTACTTTCCCCACAACCCAAAGATGTATTACTCAGTGAACATCTGCACAGACATAATTTCTAGTTTTGCAACACTGACAACCTTAGCAGTATTAAAAAACCTCCTTACATCTTTATTCCATTTTGGATTCATTATAATACAGTCTGACAATATATGCTGGTACAGTACATTCTGCAACATTTAACCCCTGTTCCCAGTTGCCGTTCTTAACTTCACGGCTTAATGACACAGAGTCAGTAGATCACAATATGACCCTGTTAATATTTTTTTAATGCCATTTTTACAAATTACAGCATAATGCACTGATTATGAGGATGAAAGGAAAGTCTCTACGTCTGTCTGGAAACCAAATAAAAGAATGTTTGAACATCTGTTCATCCTACAAATGTCTTTAAAAGCTTTGATTTTCCCATAATCATTTTGTTCCACCATTTCACCCTTTTTTGAATGTGTATCCAACAGCCTCAGGACAGCAGCCAGAGATACGCAGTAATAGCACATTATAATCAAAGTTCCTGGGCACACTTAAGTTCTCCTTCTGGAATTAAAAATGGGGAAAAACACAAAACCAAACCCCAATATTCAGATATCTCTCCAGCTGTCTGTCCTACACAAACCTCTGTAAAATGAGCAAAATGGAAGGACAGGGCCTTGCATAGAGTATTACAATGCACAAGGACAGAATGTGGTGGTGGGTGAAGGACTCACATGAAACATTTCACAGATCCCTGCACAGCCTGCTCCTACTGGGTCAGTAGTAGCTGTCCACAAGACACTGCCCAAGTCACAGCTTCAGTGCCTGAACAGTGGCAGTTACTCACCACACACAGGAGCTTGTGTAAGCTGCAGGGCAAGAACATTCCCCACCATGCTAGGCTCACAGCATATGCTGTGGGAGCCCTGCCAGCACCCAGACTTACACTTCCTTCTGCAGAGACGAGAGCCAGAAGAAGGAGAAGCAATGAATGAAGTTGGTAAATAGGAGCACTGAGGAGGAGGGTAGGTTTTGGACTGATGCCGAGTTAGTATGCTAGTCTGGAAATGAGACAGGAGATGGGGGAAATATTTTTTAAATTAACAAGAGACTAGATGAGAAAGGGTTGGAGGTCCAACTCTGGAAGCTGTTGCTGCTCCCTCCCTCAGAGTACCCCAAACTAATAAACCCTCAGCACTAGAAGACCTTTCAGCCAAACAGAGGGCTGGAAAAGTTATTCAGGTCTAAGAAGTTTTCATATGGATCAAGTTCCATAACAACTGACTCACTAATCCTGTTATAGGCAATTCACAGTGTAGAAGGGAAAACATTAATCAGACAGTGCTTTGTGAAAATACATACCCCCATTTACACTGACAGCCTCTCCTCCAGAACTATTCAAAAATACCTTACAAATAAAGAAAGACAAAAAACTTTAAGTGCAAGGCTAACAGTTCTGGAGCAGCAAACAACATCCTACAGAAGGACATGTCTCCTGATGACTGCCCTTTTCTTTCCAATACTCCAAGCAGATCTGGCAGACTTTAGTGACCCATTTAAAATTTGGCAACAATATTAGAACAATACAGATAAAAGCGTTAAGTTCCTTAACGATTCACCTTTGATTTTTTTTAAATGAGGTTTTTTATACCAATAATTCTTAGACTAACCTGAGATAGTAATAACAGCACTCCATCTGTGTCATCTGTTTCTGTAGCTTCCATCACTGCAGTATCTTAAGCAGAGGTAATAATGCAGGGTACAAAACAGGATTTGATAGAAGTTTAAAAGAAAGATAACACAATAAATATTCTTTCCAAAGACTGCCTTTGGGGGGTCTAGGAAGAGGAAAGAAATGGGGAAGGAGAGGCAACAAGGGTGTAAAATGCATTTTTTCATTAGAGAAGGATACATTTTTCAGCAAGGCTGGCAGCACAAGTCACATTAAGCCATAGCTGAAGTTGCCTGCCTAATTCCTCTGGGATCACACTGAAAGCATACCCCATAATCTTAAAGGGATGTGCTAAAGCTTTGCTGGGACTCACTCAGCAGAAACTGTTTGGGATTATTCCGCAAAGCACTAATTCTGTTCTGATTTAAAGGGGCACCATCAGCCTAGTTTAGACATCAGGTTTTCCCTGTCTCATGGCTATCCAGCCGTAAATACCCTCTCAATAGCTGATATTTTTGCCATTTGTATCCACTTTGGTTACATTGAAATTAAAAGGAAAAGAAAGACTGAAAAAAAAACCAGGATCAAATTAGCATGATAGACTCATGGCCATCCATGCATATTTGATTAATAACACTTTGAATGTTATTAACAACATCGTTGTAATAAATAACCCGATTAATGAGAGTAGCTATCTGTTACAGTTATTCACTTACACCATATATGTGGTCATCTTCTATGGCTGGCATCAGCAAATGGTTCACAGGCTGCTATTTAACATCAACAAGCAGAAGTACTCTTTCTGTTCAAAAGGCAGGAACTAGCAATTTCCATGCTGCCAGGCTTGAGTCCAGTTTCTGTTCCAGACTGAAGCTTTTGTACCCATGGAATTGTTAGTTTTCATGTTAAGGTGTCCTATGCTTTGTAAATAACAAAGAAGGGATATTACCAGTACTCTCCTTTTTATGACCCTAGGACATGAAATTGAGAGGAAAAACTAAGCAGCTATGAAATCCCTATTAAACAACTAATGGTTTCTAAAGCATCTTGGAGATATTAATTTTACAAGGCTTATGCTACAATCTTCTATCATTATTTTAATGAAATAAAGCCCTTGACAGAGGCAACTTTTTCTTTCACACACAACAGACGTTTTGGTTACCGAAAAAACCCAAAACCAAACCAAACAAAACAAACAATCAAAAAAAACCCCAACCCAAAACAAAACAAAACACACCAAACAAAAACCCCAAACAAACAAACAGAAAACAATTCTTGAGTAGGATTCACCACAAAACAGGCAGGAAATTCAGAAGAGCTATATAAAATGTCACTGAAGATAGGTTCTGAACCTTTGGAACAACAAACAGAACAATTCAGACTCTAGGTCACATGCATCATTATGTTTAATATGAAAAGCACTTTTAGATATAAATCATATTTATAAAAAAGTTCCATACCATCTCTCAGATAGCATCTTAACATAGTTGCAGCTGAAGGAATATGAAACATCCATTTAGGTTTTACCTATTATACTACATGCTCTTTCTTCCCCAGTTTGCCCAGGGAAGTAAACAGACTAATCAGCTTCATTTTGTGGGTCATGTGAAATTCACATCTTGACTAGATTTAGATTAATATTGGTGGCAAACTTTCAAATCAAGAAAAAAGTCAAAACAATTCTCCAGAAAAACACCACTATTAGAACACACACCCAAATGCACTCATCCAGTGGGTGACATTCTCAGAGAGGCCGTAAAGATTCACATTGCAAGGATGACCAAAAAAAAGCAGATTCTAACAGAACAAGAGCAGAGATTTTGCAAGGGGACATGGACAGCAGGAGCTTTCACAGACTCTGAGGAAGGACGAGGTCTAATGCATTCAGACAAGAAATACATTCAATCTGAAATAATTTCAGAGTCTGGTCTTTCAAGCGCTGTCTGAGGCCTCTCTTGCTCTCTCAGGATTGAATCATCTTCTTCTGCGTGTCAAAGACATATCTTTTAAAGTGAAGAGATATGGTAACAGGTTGGGCTGAATCATTCTTGCTGCTTTCATCCTCTTTGGTTGTATCCCCTTTCCCTGCCTTAGATTTCTTCTTGGAGGCAACAGTAAGAAGCACCTTGGTATCTGGCTTCAGCCCATCTGTAAGAAAACCAAGAACACACATGACAAATGCACTCAATATCACTTCTCAGTATAACTGGAAAAAACAAGCAGGCAAGTTTACTTCTGAAATCAACCACAGAAAAATAAGAAAGTAAATCAGACACTCTAGGAAAGCCACATTTCTGAATCATGCTTCTGGAATATGGTAACTCACAGGAAGAAGAGAACCCTTCAAACATAGCTCACAAAAGTGATACCCCAAATCCAGTTCAGTCTCTTGGCTGTACCTTTCTATAGCTTTTAAAGTATTAAATCCAGGCAAACACTCAAAACCTAGACCAACTTACCCGGTCTAAGCCATTTACTCAACAGACTTCCTATTATTTACATGCATCTCCCAAAGTTTCTTCTCATCACTAAGAACATTTTTAAAAATATAGAATCATAGAATGTTCTAGGCTGGAAGGGACCTCTAGAGGTCATCTGGTCCAACCTCCCTACACAAGTAGGGACATCTCTGCCTAGGGCAGGTTGCACAGAGCCCTATCAAGCCTCACACTGAATGACTCCAGGGATGGGGCCTCTACCACCTCTCTGGGCAGCCAGTAATGAACAAAAAACAACTGGTAAAATACTAAAATCATACAGACTCCTAAGAGTCAGAAGGTTCTTAAACATCTTTAGTCTATTTCCCAGACCTGCCAGAAGCACACTGATTAGGTTTTAACAAATTATACAGTTAAGTCTTTGGTAAGGACTTTTGTTCTTTGTTGGGTTTTTTTGTTGTTGTTGTTCTGTGTCTTTTGTGGTTTTTTTTTTTCTGTTGTTGTTGTTTGGATTTGGGGGGGGAGGGGTGACGGTGGTGTTTTGTTTTTTGTATGAAGCACAGTATTTGGTAAGGGTTTCATCCATCACTTTTTAAGGGAACTAGAATCAGCCTGTGCAGGATTCTGGGGATCTAACTTAAGTCTTTATGCAGAAATTTGTGCCAAACAAAAATATTTGTCCTTTTCTTCCTAAATGCCTAGTGCTTATTACACTTTTATATTTTCTTTTAACGCAACACATTGGTGATATTTTAGATAGGAAATGCAAGATCGCGAAGTCCAGCAAAACACTGTAAAACAGGAGAGATGCAGCTCCTAAAAGATCACTCCTGAAGAATAGCTATCTTAAAACAGAAGACAGCAAAACCTTGGAAGCTTATTCAGCACCACATGAACACGCTGCACTGTGGCATTCAGGCATCTGGCCAAATTCAGTTCAGGTATTTTTAACCTGTGGTGTCACATAACCTTATCTCAAACACTTAATCAGCTTCTCTCCCCTCATACTGAAATTCAGATGTGGATTCTCATATCGCTGCCTGACAAAAAGATTGAGATGCTTATGATTTACTGGAGACAGGAGGTCTACAAGCACAGGTGATTTGCTCCAGCACAGACACATCCAGAGGCACTTAGAGCTGATTGTAGGGGACACGGCTCCAGAGCCCACCTTCTCATCTTGCTGTGGCAGGGAGGAAATTGTTCCAGGCAGCATCCCCACCTCATAGCAAAGGGAAGGGAGGAAACAAGGAAGTGCTGAAGCAGACCCAGGAAACTGCCTATTTGCCATTTCCATAACCAGAGATTGCAAACCAACCCTAAGGCCCCACAGCACAACCACAGGGATGCTTTTGGAGATAGAGCAGCCTTGCTCTTTTTTTTCTTTCTTTTAAAAAAAAAATATTAAAAAAAAAAAGCAAGAACACAAGAGAAAAGCAACACACTATATTTATAATCACATAAATGACAACTTCCACTAAGACTGCAGAAGTCCAGCATCAGTCAGAATCAACTCTGCATAATTCTGCAAGATCTTGCATTTCACCATCAGGTTTCAGCAGTAGTTTTCTCTTTTCAGATGTCAGAATACCAAAAAAAAAAAAAAAAAAAAAAAAAAAAAAAAAAAAAATTTTTTTTTTTTTAAAAAAATGGAAAATTTTTTTTTTG
>JANIJG010006155.1:96807-120421 GCA_024611175.1 Megaceryle torquata
AAAAAAAAAAAAAAAAAAAAAAAAAAAAAAAAAAAAAAAAAAAAAAAAATTATTTTATTCTGACAATAATTGAGACTGTTTTCCTTGATGGGTGAGAAGAGTGATAATTACTATCTTTGCACATGCAAGGTTCAATTAACCAAACTAGATACTATGGTGTGGCCTGACCACATATTTATTATATGGTCTTATTACACTGTATAGTCATGTTTGATGCAGATGTTTCGATTTTTTTAATTCGATGCTTTCATATAAATCCATAAATATCATTAGCCTTACAATCACTTGATCGCCAAAAATAATTTTTCATTACATGAAAAGCAACTTCTTTCCTATTTGGAAAGCTCTGAGAATATATTGGGTGCTACTAGGGGGAAAAAAAAAAATTAGAAAGAAGCAATGGTCAAAAAAAGAGGAAAACAAATTAAAAATAGCAAAAAGAGCGATCTCATGCAGCCCTGGTCTCTCTGTGGGATTTATCTCACATTTATGTTCTCTGCTGTTTTGACCAACCTAATTTTAAGTGTCTCTAAACAGGGTTTCCTCCTCTTTCCTGGGAAGATAATTTATTTTTCGGACAATGAAACATTTAGATTTGCTTTCTAGTTAGTCTCCCTTCCTGGGTCTTATCATTATTACTAATGTTGCTGTTACTGGCACATTACTGTTTAAGAAAGATGCTTAACTAAATCCTTTCAGAAAGACACACTTTTAAATTTAATTAAAGCAAACAAATCCTAAACCACTTCTATTTATGCTAGTAGACTTCACCAGACTCTAATTTCCAAAAAATGCTAATTGGTAGAAAGGCAAGAGGAAGGGAGAAGATAGGGCATTAAAACTTCAGCCAAAATTTTCCCCTGTGGGTATATGAAGCGAGGCACCTCAGCTGCCACTGCACACCCTTGTCCGCAGCCCACAGGGTAGTGATGCCCCGACTGCATCCAGCCTCTTGTCTGGCAGCGACACTCGGCTGCAGCAGCCACCGGGAGCTCCCAGCTGTGAGGGTGAAATCACCACTTTGGATAAAATGAGCTTCAAAAAGTGCCAGTGACATCAGTGAGCACTGGGATGGGCCAACACATCTGAAACCCGGTACATTGCCTTTGTTTAAACACTTAAGAACTTGCAATTGAAAAATTTCATTTTCAAGATAAAAAAAGAACATGCTGCACATGGAACTGTACTGGGGAAAATGTACTTAAAACTGAGCAATCTCACCTCCTCCAGCCTATCACCAACTTCCCCATATGGACAAGATACTCTGCAGCCCTTAACACCTATTTGGACTTTTTTGGACTTCTGAAGAGGGTGTTAGGCTAAGAAGTTTACAGAAGAAATGGAAGAATGTGGTAGTTCCTACTGGTGGAATGATGGGCTGACAGCCAAAGGCAGCTCAGGTATTATTAAATTCACAAGGTATCTAAATTACTTAATCAGATCCCATGGTCCTCATTCTGCAAACAGATTAGGTGGCTGGCATCATACCCTAACAAATGGCATTTTCTGTTTTTCTGCTCCGGTGCCAGGAGGTCTAAAGGCTGAAGAGGCTCTGTGATAGGGAGCTGCACAAAGGAGAGGCAGGGAGAGACAGGCGGGGAGGCACAATCAGGGTTTCATCTACCTCCACAGATTTCTCCCATTACACACAACGCATACTTTACATTTTACAAAACCACGGAAATGAAGGGAAATATATCTGTCACCAAAGAAGACATCAGACCTTTAATAGCTGAAATGACGGATATTTTTAGATGAAGGTCTAGTTTAACTTACTTACATTAAGGGTCTAATCTCTCCTGAACAATAGCTATGTTAGCTTGAATACATAGTGAGAAATCTGTTCCATTAATTAAGTGCTGCCTGTACCACTTGGATTTGTAGCAAATGTTAATAGATTTTTTTTTTCTTCCTCTGTTGGACAATTACTTTATTTTGCCAAGTTGCTAATGGATTAAATTGAAAAAGTCCGTGTGTTAAAAAAAGACTTTAGCTTCAAAGTTCTAAGAAATGCCTAACATACAGCAATGGAAAATACCTATATATTAATATTAACGGGCAGTACTCAGAGGCACATAAGATATCTAAAAGCTTAGCAAATTCATTCCCACCCATCATAACTATGTCTGTATCAAGAAGTGCCCAGACAGGTCTTACGTAAAATGTACTTGCAGCTACAACCAACTGAGGTTAATTGGGAAAATCCAGTTGTAAAATAGTTTAATCCATTTCATTCTTTTAGTTTCAACTACTCTCAATAATTTAAAAATAATTATATAGACTCTTAACATAATATCCTTTGTCTCGTCATGGCCTCAAGGACTTACTCCAAACTGAACCATTTATAAATGCAAAAAAAAAAGTGAATTTTCAAATTCAAATGCAAAGCAACACCTCATCGGGAATAAATATTTTTCAAGTCTAAGAGCAGTTTCACCTGCACAAAGTAATAGTCAAATGCAGTATTTCACACAATTTTCCACAAACAATCTAGCTTCTGAGCTATTTGTAGCACCTTACATAGGAAAAATCCATCACAGCCTCAAATTGTAGAATTCTGGATCCTTCTTGTGTCTAAATATAGGAAATTAATTTTGCTGCCTCCCCTCAGTGAAGATACACCTATCTACTCAAGTTTTAAGGCTTCTATAAAACTTCATTTTATCCTAAAAATCAATCAAGCCTCCCTGTAACAGGGCTCAGCAAAGCCTCATGACAACCAGCCTGCCCACCGCTGAACCCAGGGGTGGCTGCCTCAGGCCCAGGGACAGTGCCCACACCAGGCTGCTGGGGAGCACCAGCCCCTACACAAACCATGACATATACACAGAGCATACAGATGGTCCATAACCACCCAGTAAACTTTTGATTTGTTTTTACTACTACTACTACAGCTGGAAGGAGAACAAAAGCCGATATGAGTATCTCCTAATTCCTTTTGCTAACCCAACAGCAGGGTGAAGGAGCACTACAGTGCTTTCCTGCCTTACACACTTTTATTGCAACTGTTGTTACCTGTAAGCTTGGAACATTCTTTACCTTTTGCATAACTTCCCCACTTCACATCATATTGTCATTCCTTAGCAACATCCTCTGTCATCCTCATTTTGTGGGTTTTGTTTGTTTGGGTTTGTTGTTTGGTTAGGGCCTTTTTTTGTTTGTTTTTATTATGTTTTGGTTTGTGTGTATGTGGTTCTGTGTGTGTTGTTTAGCTTTTTTTTTTGATTGATTGATTTTTTTGAGCAGGTACTTTCCTGCTATTCTGCTCCTTCTAAAAGTCTCCAACAATGGTGGCCTCTGCTCTTTCTCCTAAAAGTCCAGCTCCTTCTTCCTTGACTCCCAATTCCACTTGCTATTCTGCCCTTCAGAATTTTTACATCTCTCTTTCCTTTTCCAACTTTATTTTTCAGATTTCCATTCTCCATATTTCTATTTCTTATTTACACAGATCTCTTTAATATTTAGGAATAGTCCTGCCTTATTCCAAGCTAATGATATGTTGTGTTTGAATGGAAGATTTTAAAGACTACATGCTAGACATATTGTAGATGAGAAGCAAGATAATACAGTATCTTCTTGTAGCCCAGCCAGAGACAGAAGTAATTTTTAAGCAACTGATAAACCCATCATTGAAAAGAGGTGTAATACTATAGCTGCAGAACATGTTCTCCAGCACAGCCAAGAAGAGTAATTTGTTTTGCTGAACTCCAACAACTCCCTTCTTATATGTACACTTGTAAAAAACATGCTGCTAACTATCCTGATAGCACTGATGATGATGAAGGTATTAGCATGAATGGTCACGCAGTTTTCTTGTGACACTGAAAATTGTAGCAAGGGAAAAAAGAAAAATCATATTGGAAAGACTTCAAGTCTCCCAATTCATCAGAAATCCACTTTCAGGTCAAAATTAAAAGTTCATCCTGCCAAGAGAAAAATCAGCAAACATAGTACACCAGTTACCTGCAATGGTACTTGCCATGGTTTACTGTTCACTTGGGGTTCTTACCACTGTGTTGAAAAAAAAGCACATTAAAGGCTACACCAGTAGCTACCATGGGAATAGAGAATATTCCCTTTTTTCACTCAATATTAAGAAATTCCTAGACTATTCTTGACCTGCTAACATTATCTCCAAACCTCTCATTCCATTCAGGAATTTGTGGGCAGAGTTTCAGTGGGAAACTGAACTCTTGTTTTTCCATTCTGTAAACAAAACACTCTATTCACTTCCTTTGAACACTGCAGGTAGAAGACTCAACGACTTGCAATTTGTTTCCTATCAACATTCAAATGTTAAAAATTGACTGAACATCAGAGAACAAGTCAACCCAACACATCTGATTGAAAAAAAATTTAACCAAGGCAAACATAACCTGAGGAAAGTTAAAAAGGAGCAAACCCCAACAGAGGCAAAGGGCTGGGGATAATCCTCACTCACAATGGATTATTTATAACAACTGGTTTTTACAGTTTCAGGATTTCCTTAAATTGAACCCTCAGAGCCTGAACCCTCATTACAGAGTCAAGGAGTGTGTGACTGCATCAACTCTCCTGCTAACAGAGTACAAAAGTTGGGTGATGGGAAAATCAGAAATAATTAGAGGCCTGAATGGAGACATCCATGCCACAGTCTTATGCAGAGGGGCTGTGTTTGAGGGTGGACAAGGAACAATCTCTCCTCCTGCTTTCTGCAATGATGGACTATTGAAAGTAAATAGAAACTTCCTTTGAGTACTGGAGGACTTGGAAAATCCAGTACTTGAGCACAATTATATTGCATATATATTAATCCAAAACTTTAAAAAACAACAACAAAAACCCCCACCAAACAACAAAAAAGCCTCCCAACATTTACCTAAGGTCAAAGAGATGTACAAGGTTCAAATAGAGCTCTCTTGTATATTTCAGATTCTCACCAACTTTAAAACAGGAAGAATAAATCTCTCACTAGTTTCTGGCAAAATTAAGAGAAATACTAATGGTACAAGTGCTGGCTCTCAGAGTCCCACAATACACTAGGAAGCACACACTTGCTCTCCCACCTAGTCTCAAAACACATCAGCAGTTCTACAAAAAAGTTATCATTAATCTGTGCCCTAAAAACTTGAAGGGCTCATACAATTATCACTACAGCAACATTCTGGAGTTTTGATTCAAACAGAAGCATCCCAAAATCAGAGGATCAATTTGCTCAGACCCTCCTCTTAGTTATCTCCACAGTCAGACAGACAGGACAAGAAAAACAAAAAAAAGTAACCTCCTGTTGCTTGAACCCTTTACATTAAGCTATTAGGTAGCAACTCTGCTTTCCCGATAAAGATACCCCAAATCCTACCTTTTATTTTATTCCAGATAAGGCAGTCCTTTTTCTCCTTCAATATCTCAAAAAAAAAAATAAATCAAAACTAAAACCAAACAAAAACAACAAACCCCTAGCTCATCAGGAAAAAACGACACCTTTGTAAGCGTTCCAAGAACAAAAGCACTATGTTACTCTGCCATAAACAGGAACATCAGATATGGCACACCACATCCAGCAGAACTGAATGATGGGTCACCTAAAGACTGCTAGTCCTATCTAACTTGGCATTCCATCTGCTCATTGTTAATATATGGTGCTTCAGAAAGAGCAGAGATGAAAACTGTGTCCTGAGCTAACTAGAGCCTGGGATCAGGTAAGAATTCTCTACCTGACATCAGGGTCAGTATGTCAACACCTATGAACCTTCCTAGACCAAAGATTTAAGTACAGTGCTCCTACAGAAGCCAATCTACTCTGCTCCTAGGTGTTCATCACCATGATAACAAGCATAATATGATTACTTAGACAACTTCCATGTAATAGCAACCAGAGATACACTCAAGAAACAAGGAATACTGCTTTCCTTGCTACCCTCAGGAGGTCAGGATTTGAGCTTCAATTACTTTCACAGATCAGGCAATGAATTTTACTTATGTAAATCCCTTCACAATTCTCTAGTAATTCAATTTTGAATTCACACCACCTTTTCCCACATCTCTTGTCAGTTCTCTCAACGATTCTGCTAGAGTTTCAAACTACATAGTAAATTCATCTTTTCTCTTCTGGCTGGTACAAGATCTGCTATTATCACCTTGCCTGGCTTGTGAATATTAATAGAACTACAGCATGAAGTTGACCAGGGAGAGCAATCAAACTCCAAGACTGCAAAGCAGACTCCTTCCTTCCGAATCATAACTACACTAATGTCTCAGCATAGTACTCGGAATCTATGCAAAATATCCATAATTCATTGTTTGATGACAAAGACAGAAAACCCCCAACATCCTACCATTTGAGCAGAAGGAGACTGCTCCATGTCCTGACCACACATGGTTGTGACAGCCAACCTGCATCAGCAAAGTTATTCCCACAGTCTCAGCTTGGTAGACTGTTTGGAAATTCTTAGCTACTAAAACATTTCCCATAAATTGAGGAACAGCTGCCCTGGACCACATCAGAGAAGGCTCAAATTCAATGGTGAACTGAACTGAGTCTTGTGTATCAGTTTAAGTTTACACAGGGTTTTGGACTAAAAGATGTTATAAGAGGTGGTACTACTGGATATAACATGGATTTCATTATGGTCTCCTAGTTTGCAGGGAAAGAGCCGCTCTTCCTTGATGAGGGAGACAGAAGCTGTTTTACTTCAAGAAGCTGACCTAGGTGAAGTTCAGGCCGAAGCTGTATTTGGAAAACTCTCACATCAAGCTGGACACAACCCTTTCAAGCTCAGTGCCAATTCTACACAATGGCTTGAACTGCACTCTCCGGCAGTCCTTAAAGGCACATTCTGTATCTTGGCTTTTGCTGCAAGCAATCAAGAAAGAATGCAAGAAAACAAAACTGTTTCCCAAGCACTGTTTGCTGGTGCCATAATTAATATAATCAAACAATTCCACAAATTGCTTCCAATTGCTGGCGTCACTTTCATGTTCAGAGCCAGACTTTCAAAGAAGGGCCCTTCTTGTCCTACATCCTTACACTGGTAACCCTCGCTTCACACAATAGTAAACAAGACCTTACCAAATAGCATGGGGTAATTTGTACTGTAATAGGTCCCCAAGGCACCATGGACACAATTTGAAATGCCATCTAATTTTTCTTTTTAATTAAAAAAGCAGTTACTATATTTAAATAACACAAAAAAAAGTTCAGAGGGGACAGACTGGAGTTTCCCACAGCTCTCTGGGAGTTTTCTCAAGGTCAGGAAGAGTTTTATAGGCTCAAGTGGTACACATTTTTTTCTTTAATTAGTCTGCCATACCCTCTGCATGAAGTCAGCGTCTTGAGTTTTCAGTCCGATATTTTTCATATCACTAAATGAAACAGACTGCAGCACCACACCACATCTATCAGCTGCTGAATGGTTATCAATGCCATACTTCCCTATACACACCTTGCCTGCACCAAGAACACCTAGCATACCACATTGCACTGAGTGGGCCATTCATTCAGAGCTTTATATTTCTTAATTTGCAGCAAGGTGATTAAGATATATCATGTGATTTCCAAAATTTACGAAACTTAACCACACCTTTTTTTTGTTGTTGTTGTGTTGTGTCCCATCCCTTCCCCCCCCGCCCAAAAAAATGCACTAATTGAACACCAGATACGAATGGACCACTGACGTCTGAAGCCATGTAGCAGGATAAATTTCTGCATTTGACAAGTCTCCACTGCACCCCTTTGATCCTAAATGACATCTAACATGAAGTGATGTACCCAAGATCTTAATTTCTTGGCTAGTTGGCCATACTTCAGTATGAATAGGTTAAGAGTACCAAACCTGCCCTTGTCTTATCAGTCAACATAGAGTTCCGCTGCTGTTGTGTGCCACAACCATTTGTTGGCTAAGCCCTACTAAGGCAAGTCTCCTAAAGAGAAGGCAACTTTCTACTTTGCATTCCTAGAACATAACTATGACTTGTATATTCTACACAGATTTTTATTTCTGTACACCAGAGACAAGCTTTAATACAGGCTACCTGGGAGACTCCAGCGGGCCATGATTATTAGGTCTAGAATACACAAATTAAGTGTGCACACAATACAATGGATCAACATGAAGAGCTACAAGACAACCACTCCTGTAATCTTTTTGGCCTCAAATTTAACACTGTCCCATTAGCCTAAAGGAAAGGCTTTTCAAATTCATTTCTGCACAGACTATATATGTGCTTTCAGTACACTAACAAGGCTGAAGTTATGCCAGCTGATCTATCATACCAGCAATTATTCATAAACTCCATTTTCACTTGACAGCCGCTCAAGGTCCCTGCAGTCACTGAGATCGTGCCTAAGCACTATACTCATTCCCCCAGTACACCTACAGGGAGAGGCAGCTCTCACACCGATGCTCTGCTTCTAGTCTGCACATTCTTCAAGCTCCCTGAAGCAAAAAACAAGTGCATGGAAAATGCCCTGTGCCCAACAGAAGCAACTATGAAATAATAATGGAACTAATGAGGACAACAAATTATTCATACAAATATATGCAATTTAGTTGGAAGCTTGAGAATGTAGACAGGCTGTTGTTACAATTCAACAATAGAAAAATTAGAGGCAGGTCAGCATGAAATATCCAAGAGCATTCAAAACAGTCAAAGACAGAAGAGTATTTTAAAATCACCATTATTGTCAATAAACCTCTAAGAAGTACTCTCAGAGGAATAGAGACAAGGAAAGAAGCATGCAGACATCAGATGAGTAACATCTGGAAGAGTCTATGATGACTGTTGTACAGGACAGATTTGAGGTTGAGGTGGCCCTCGATTAAATCCTCAAATCAAAAAGAATAAAATCACAAAACTGCCCCAAATGTACAGCTAGGTATGTAAAAGGAGATCAAGGGTACTCTAAACATAGGAGCTTTCATAATTTAAAAACGCGTAGAATACCTCTTTGGAATTAATTTTTTAATATCCAAGTGAGGAAGTTCTCATCTTAGAGCCTCTCAGCAGTGGGCCAGAAGATGCTTCTGACTGCATTTTTCTCAGCACCCTAGTACCTATAAAACAGTACATAAACAAACCCAACAATGCTCATGTTCTTTGCACTAAGGTGAGCAGAGACAACTGAAAACATGTTTTGAATTCAACACAAGGGACTAAAATTTCATCAGCCCAGTGAAAAGGCAACAACACCAGTATCAATACACAATCTCTCCTACAGCAGCCTTTCAGAAATGCATACAATGTGGAAAAAGTTCAGGTTAGCAGATCTGACACAGAATCAAAGGCAATTCATTACAAAGGAGCTTCAAATCAAAGTGCTAGATCCACAGGCCTGTCTGTAATCCCCCCATCTTGCCTGCAACTCTTGATGTGGAGTAGGCACCACAGAAGCCAGTTAAGCTGGACCAACTTTGCTGACGTATTCCAGGCATCTGCTGCTCAGCACTGGTCGAGTTTAAGTTTGGTGATATTCATCTTCCCCTGGGCTGCCTTTATAAAGCAATCCTGAACAATGGGACTTCGGAATAAAGAATAAAACATTAACTTTTTTTTTTTTTTAAACTTCTAGGCAAGGGCCTTTAATGCGATTAGAAGGGGAGGGGGATTGGATAGCAGCTTTTTCTTTTTTATGTTATGTATATTGTGTGTAAACAAATATGCAATTTGCTTTAAAAAGATAAGGTGATTAAATTTTTATCTGGCTTGTACTCTGTTGTCACCACAACAAAGAGAATTAGGAGGAGGAAAGAAAGGCCTTTTTATTTGAATTATGCTCTTACCAGAGGTTCTCTACAGCACAGCTGTAAAGCCACTCAATGTTCTCCAAACAGGCCCTTTGATTGCATTTTATTCAACTTGTTTGCATTTGGAGCAATCGAAAGGAAAAAGAACGCTCCACATTTTGATGTCTTAATGTTCCTTAATACCTTCTTTAATTTATATTAAGCTTCTTAACTAGGGTGATGAATTCTTCAAAAACAATAAAGACCTAGTGCAGAAATCTTTCACACACCATGAAAATTGAAATTATAATGTATTCATGGCTTTTTTTTTGTTATGAAAAAAATATTTAGAAGAAAGATATAAAGCATATACAAAAAATCCTGAAGTTGTATGAAAATTACTTGATCCACAGAAATAGATGAAAGTTCAAACTAATTATTACAAGGGAAATAAAATGTTGTGGGTGGTGGAGGAAAATGAACAGTGCAAGAGTGTTGAGTTACTACAAAGTTTTCAGTCTTTTAATGACCTATAAGTTCCTTCTCTGAAGCTTTTCACAAAAAAATGGCTCTGGAAATTTGTATAATTTTGTTTAACCAAGACAAATTCAAATGTTTGCCAGTTCCTCCTCCTTTATTATTCATATACTCATTCACTAAAATGGCTCTTCAGGTTCATGGTACCCACAGTGTATTTCCCTCCCAAAATCTTTCTCAGTCTGCCAAGACCCAGCAGCACTCACTGGAATTGGTGAGCATGATAATGGAGCACACAAACACCCACAGATGCAGCAGCTTCCCAGGGCATGGGTTCCTGGGTGAGGTTCCCAGACTGACATGCCATTCACAGGTGGGTCTCAGTCAAATGGGAGGCAGGCTGCATGAGAAAAGTAAGAGGCATATAACAAAAAAGTACAGAAGAGGCCACCCAAAGGACAAGACTGGATGGGTTTGGTTTTGCAGGCTCTGCATGCTTTCCGGTGATAGTTACAGGATGCTTGATCTGTTTAAGCTTCAAACACTAATTATCTGGACCATGTAACAAAAGTCCCTCTCAACAATTCCAGTGTTCTTAAAAATCCCTTCCACAGCTTTCAGTGGAAGCCCATTATGGTACTAATCAGCCTTAGCGAGGAACATCCAAAAGAGCACATTCTTGCTTCATGTCCCTATTCTACTTTTTTTTTTTTACTTAATTTCTTGTTCTGATGCAACTTTTTTAGTTTTTAGCAATAGATACACACAAAAAAGAACACGCATTTTCATCTGCGATAACACTTACTTTCTGTTGACATCTACTGACAGCTCACCTACTACCTTCCCTGAGTCACATTTTTAAGCAACTTCCAGGAAAGCTCAAATCAAAAATCTCATGATAAAGCCTACCCCGTTTACAAAATATTTATGAAAAAGTTCACTGAACTACACCTGCAATCAACTGGCCACAATAATGAAAGTAATAAAAACAATTTCACATGTTGCATTTAGCATAGAGTAAAACAATGCTGATCTTAATCTAACAGGCACGCACCCTGGGTGAAATGACACCTCCCTCTCATAAATAGAGTCACACCAAACAAGCACAGAAGCATCAATACCTAAGAGTTTAAGAACACATAAAAATCGCCCCAGCAAAACCAAAAAAACCCCTCTCAAAAAATACCAAGAAACTGCAGACTGTGTCAAAGGCAGCACAAAACAGCTTTACAAACCACATCATCGCCCTCTGCCATGGCATCACATTTTCTTCACGTCAGTCCTACAAACTAATCATTGCTTTTGCAGGAAAAGGTACAGAGAAAACTGTGCTACAGTGGACAGTTATTCAAGCACAATAATAACAGCTAATGCTTAGTGTAGCCTCCCCATTAGAGCTTTCATCTGCTTTTTTTTTTTTTGAGGTGACAAGTACAGAATTTATATATCCAAAACGCTGTTTATGTATGTAACCAGTTAAAAGTCTTAACTGTTGTATCTATGAAAGCATGTGCCTTTAAGCAGAAATGATTCATGAATTTTAATTTGTTTTAAATGTTGAAAAATTCCATCCAAGTAAATTGAGTCACCAAGCCAGCACAGAATGAAGAAATGTATCTGTTTTTTATTTAAAAAATAAAAAACCCAAGTCTGTACATTTCTTAGTCACCCACAAGTCCTCCTCTAGCAGGAGGACTTTGCAATAACTGTTTCCTGCATTTCTTCTAATTAAGACACTATGCTTTTTTCCTCATTCAGCACATGCGTGTTGAACACTATTGAGCCTTAACTGATTCTCTTTGTATAATTTAATTGCTACTATTTAAAAATGTTCTTCTAGAAATAAATTAGCCAGAGATTTTGGAAATGCAGAATGGGGGCAAAATTTGCAGAATGGGACTCTTCCTTTAAGTTGCTTCAATATCATTAATTTCCAAACTGCAATGTCATCAGTCCACCCTCCAAATAAAAACTTTCAAAAAGGAGTGTAAGCATTATTTTTAAAGGCATAACTTATTTATATTCCCCTTCAGACTTTCAGTTCAATCTTTTAATGCTTTTTCTCAGTAATCACAAAGACCAGAAATAAGCCTTTGAATCCAAAGTTAATGTTTTCTAATAATTACTTCACAGTACCTGGGCTCCAAATAAACAGTAACACTGACAAAGTTGAACACAGTCAAACAGCAATATGCTTATAAAGGGGCAGGAACACTAAATCAGACTTCAAATAAGACAGCACAAGTTGCAGAGAGAGTGACACAGACCTATCACACACTAATAACTTAATACCTCTATCCATGCCACAGCGATACTTCCATTTTTCTAGGCAAGCACCCAAGGGCTGGGTTTCCTTCCTCATTACACTCTTCCTGGGGCACAGACTGTTCTAAAACCTCATCAAATAAAATATAGGAAAACACAGGTACAGCCTCTGCCCAAGTCCAGGGGAAGCAGATCCTATTTAAGGCTGAAGGAGATTAGCTTTCTTGAGCCATCCACCCAAAAGACCCCATATTTCTCAGATTTCTAGGTGCTGACATTGTTTAGAAATGAGCTGTGTGCAATTCACAAGGCTCACATGCACAAATTACTAACAAGTGTCCTGATGCCAGGCAGCTGGCTGGAAGAGAACAAATTACAACCACCCAACTTACAAAATTCTCACTACCAATGCCAATCTATTTAAGCATCCAGGTCCAAAGGTGGCAGTGAGGGGGAAAAGATTCACAACTATTATTCCATGGTGTCAGAGCAAGCCCAACTCTGTGGACTAATGACACAGACTGAAGAGTCACTGCACATTTCCAACACACCAACTCACTTAGACTTCTGCATTAGCAAAAAAATCCAACCCCCACAAATAAATTCAGTGTTTCTAGGGAGTGCAGTAAAAGGCAGCACTGAAGGAGAGGAAAATTAGATTACAGAAGATGTAATATGACCAGCCAAAACACACAAACAAGTTAAAAATAAATTATCTCTATTACCAAAACCATAAAGGCAGCATCTCCTGTGATGATTGTTGATTTCATTAAGTTGGGGGTCTACTACAGTCCATTCAAGCAACAATTCTTACATCTCAAGATTTATTTTTCTTGACAAATAATTGCTAAACGTTTGCCTTGTACTAACATGTCAATGTTTATGATATCCTAACTTACTCAAAGAGAACACAGGAACATAATTTGTCCTATCCACATAAGTGACTCGAGTTACCCTACTATGGAATATCTTTTGCCCACTGAATTTTGCTCAAATGCTGCATTTCTGAAGCACTGCGTGCATGTGTAAAAGGTAAGATAAATTCACACTCAAATTTTCTTCTTTCTTAAACCTCTTCTACATCTTCCTCCTAAGGTTCCGTTGCTCCCATTATGATACCGTTCCAGTCAGCTTTGTACTTCACAGCATCTAAAAAGGCATCCAATAAAAGGAAACAGAGCATCCCTTCCAATACCCATCTGTGCCTGTGTTCTCTATTTAGATCCCCGCCTCCAGGTTTTAATTCCCTCCACCCTTACTCTCCAGTTAGCCTCAGTGGTCCTCATGTCTCCACTTACTGCTCAGGGCAAAGCTGATCAACTGCAGGTTCTGCAATGGCAACCAAGAAGCCATTTACAATTCCAACAGCTGTTACCTATTTTGCAGCAGAATCATGGCAAATATGTGGCTCAAACCCTTCCTTCTTACACAGGGAGAAAACAACGGGAACAACCCAAAAAAAACCAAGAAAAGGGAAGGAAAGTGTCATGGATAAAGGCACAGCCCTAGCTGATAAGCATTTTGCCTGTGCAAAGCCAGCAACTTAGAGGCTGTTATGCCATGTTAAGTCAAGCCTGAGGTCCTATCTTATCCAGGTTCCTTCCTTACTAGCAGACACTGGAGGAGGAGGAGGAAGTCTGCAGCACACCACAATATTGAGTCACATTCCCCCTTTAAAGACCTGCATGCCCTGCTGACAGCAGCACAGTGTGGAGCTATCTCAGGTAACGCACAAGGCAGGCATCTCCGAGGAGGTTAATATGCCAACCCAATTCCCTGGCTTCATTAAGCTATTTTGGCTTTCATGGATCAAAATGGCAGCAGCAGCATTCCCTCATCCTGCATACTGAGGATGAGGGAACCTAAAAGTGTTTGTTTTACACACAGTTCATCAAGGCTATGGATCTACACATGATGTTAGTATTCACATTGATAAAATTCAAGCCCTAGTAAAATCTGAGGGGAAAGAAAAATCTAAGTCTTTAAAGAAAAAGAATCTACCAGATGTACTCCCTTCTAAATAGGTTGAAACAGTAAGGCTGAACGTGATTTTCCTTGGGACAATTAACTTTTTATCCTTGGGAAGAAATAGGGGATACTATGGGGAAGAGCCTAACACTCTGGAAAGAATTCAGGTAGTTTGCCCAAGAGACACGTGGGTAGTTAGACTGAAACAGCATCTTCAACTTCCTCTATCAGTTATTAAGCAAAGAGTTCACCAAGATAATTTCTGCAGTAAGTCAGAAGTGAGAAGGATATAGGAATTGGTTTTAGGATTTTGTTTCACGTTTACATACATCAGCTTTGATCTAACAAATTTTTATGAAAAAAACCAGCAGAAATAGAACACTCAGGTGAGACTTGCTCAACTTCACATCAAAAGTATACTTTCAGTGAATTTCCTTGGATGAAGGAAAAAAAAAAGAAAAAGAAAAAAAAAAAGAAAATAGCCTTAATATTACAAGAACCTCTCAGTCGCCTGTGCTGACTTCTAATGAAGGTTAGTTTCTACTCTGCAATCTAACATTATAATGGACAGGCCACTCTATTCCCACCTTTTATTCAGTCCTATTTTACTACTCCAAATATATACTACCTAAATTTGTATACTCTTTAACAGTAGTTAATCTTCAATTAAAATACCTAGAGCAGAAACTAAGATAACTGGTTTAAAAAGTAAAAGCTTATTGACAAAAATGTATTCCTCATATTGCCTTTTTTAATTCTGCATATTAAAAATGTCATTTTTATGACTTGAAAAAAAAATCTTCAGGAATAATGAAGGCTAACAAAAGACTGAAGAGCAGTAATTTAAAAAGCTCCATATGTAGCATCCTGATTACTGTATCAGTCCCATTTCCATAACGAAGGGAGAAGTCACCAAACTGCTGCCTGTCCTTTCTGGTGACAAGGAAAGGGCAAAGAGGACAGTGTGTTTTCAATGCATCATTCTTCAGGCTCTAAGGAAAGAACAAGAAGTCTCCTGCAGTACAATATGTGGGTGTCAGTGTCCGGCACTTTTCTGGAATACGGTAACCCCAGCTTTGGTGGTCCCTGCACATGTACTTAATTTGGAAGCAGCTGGGTTCAAAAGTTTATCCTCACTTTTTGACCTGCAAAGGTTTAGTGTGTGGGCGTGCACATGAGTGTGTACATCATACCACACAAGCTGAAGATGTGCAGCCACAATATACACAGTGTGCAAGTGTTTATGTGTACGGTTCTGCACACAGAACATATTGCATATTTTTAAATGACATGACATTATCCAGTATACATCAGAGTGATGTGCACTACATGAGCATTCAGCCTTCCCAAGCCAAACGTGGCCGGTCTGCATTGCAGAATTCAGTAAGCTGCTGGAATTTTGGGGGCATAATTTAAAAATGACACATTAATGAAATAATTAATTGCAATACTACCTATTTAGATAGAATAGATTCAGCACACTTCATAGAAAGTACAACCAGCAAATCTGCAAGCTTGATCACCATTAATGTCACTAACACACCTGCAACATGTACACCTAAGTAAAGGATACAATGGCAAGAGAATTATCTTCACACTTAGTCTTTTTCATGAGAGACTTAGCAAGCTAAGAATGTAAGAGAAGCAGGGGTGAAGTAAGAGAGCCAGGAAGATTAGAAAGCACAAGTAGTCTGGGAATCTCTGAGCACAATAAGTTTGAGTACCACTGATTGAAGTATGGTCACAGAGTGGTGGGATAGTCAGAATGCAGAAGAATTAATGTATTCACCAGCCAACATCTGAGTATTTTCTTGAATTGCTCTGAAAAACTCCACAGTTGCCGACAGCAATTGCTGGTCTTGGCACAAAGGATACAATTTTCAAACATTTGTCATTTTTACAGCTCAGACACAGAAGCAAGTTAGTTCCTATCAGCTGAGTTTCGGTAACTGTGACTATACACCTCAGCACTTCATATGCACGAGAGAACATCTTCACTGGGATTTAGAGAGATCTAAGGTTATGAATTTATAGCACATTTGTGATTGGGTTTGAGCATTCAGACAGTACCTATCATACTGAGATAAACATCGACTTATTAATCCACAGAGATGTGTCAGTGTAGTTGAAGAGCAATAGTTCTCAGCACTTGTGTTATTTTGAAATCTCAAATCAATTGTTTACAGAAGCTCTTCACTTGTGTTCACAGCAGTAAGTGCTCTACACCCCAGTGAATCTTTAATAATTCCTAATGTGCAGCACATATAAAATAGTGGTTTGTTTTATTTAAATGATAAAACTCAGCACACACAATGGATAAATAGTTCATGAGTGGAAAAACACAAATTTTCAAACAGAATAAGCACTTTGGTTTTGTTGATAAAGTTGTGTCTTTCAGTCAGAATTACACAACAGTAACTCTATTACAAACCAGTTCCAAACACCATGAGGGGAAAACACTTGGTATGTAACACAAATCAAATAAAGTATGTAGGCATAATGGCAGAGAAAATAAAAGTTATTTAACAGAAGAGCCCATACATCAGCAACTGAACCTGTGAATTAAAACATAAGATGGTGCCCCAGGGGGAACACTTAGCACAAAGACACTACAGATGGCAAATCTATGAATACCAGACTACTTGACCAATGCCAAAAAAATGCAAGCCTCTCTTCAAGAGTTCGAGACACAAAGTGAAAAGTTAATGTTCAGAGCCATTATGCATTTCAAACTTTCTTGTGACCTAAAAACGTATCCAGCTTTCCAGGGAAACTTCCTGTTTTCAATGGAAATGTTTTATACATTGCTTTAGCATCGGATCTGATCCCCTAGAAGGTGAAAAAAAGGGAAAAGCCCTGCAAGAAAAAAAAAATTGTACTTCCATTATTATACAGTAATCATAACATCCAGTGCAACCAAGGAAACACTTCCAATTTTTGTGTCAACACATTAATACCCAACTACTAAAAAAAAAAAATCACCACACAAATGAAATAATAAATAGTAATTCCAATCTATTCCTAAAGCAGACGAATAAAACAAAACTCACCAAGCAACAAAAGAGAGAAGAACATGATTTCCAATGCCATGCAAGCCCCTGGGTTGACAGCTCTATGCAAGGGATACCAGCTCTTACTGCTGCATGTAGCCAGGACAGCACATTGATTCTCTCAAAAGTGAACAGGATTCTACCTGTTTTGTAAGTATAAACTGGGAGTAACTCTAGGCATTCACTGGGTGAAACAAGAATACAACTGAACCAACAACTGCTGGTCATACCAAGGAAAACAGGAACAATACTGCCTTACCGAAGTCCCAAAACTGTAATACAACTTGCTCTCAAGTTATTATAACCCTAATGAACAGGCATTTCAACTGGAAATTAAGAAACCCAGGCCTAGGCAGTTTTGCTTGTTTGGCTTCTATTAGTTCAGAGCATTATTTCATCTCTGTCATCGCTTACAAAATTGGCTTAAGAATGCTACAATGCTTTATATAATACCTCGAAATACACAGCCCTTTTTTAATCTGAAGAAAAGTTACATCTTATTTGTCAAGTTTACAAAGTGTCTTTGTTGATGAAACAGCCTGTTCCTTTTAATTTCATGTTTGAACAACCCCACCGAGGTCTGAAGATTTTGATTTATTTCTGATTTTACAAATTAAAAAAAAAAAGGCTTTCCGTGGAGATGTAATTCATGAGTTTAACATTTCATCAAATATGCTTTTGTTAAGTGTAGTTGAGCAGGCACATTACTCAAGGTCATAAACTTTAACTTAAAATCACAGGCAACTAACTAAGCAGCTCCTGTCCTTTTTCTATGGTCTCTGTGCCTGCCACAGAGGGCTATTTTACAACAAAACTTGAGAAGTGTATTTTTCCCCCCTAAAGCAGTATTTGTTCATTGTTTCACTGCGTCTGCTTCCAAAGCATAAATTTGTGTCTGCAGTCCATATTTTCCCATCAGAACCGCAGTGCTTGATCTATCCATACACCAGCAAGTAGAATTGTGTTGAAGGTAAGTTACATCGTTAAGAAGCATTAAACTTTTAGTTAATGTGACATTTTAAACCACTATCAAATAAAATGTAGATACAGAGTTCAAAAGTTGAATAAGAATCTTAAGTGTCCCTCAGCTTCCCTAAACTGTAGGTCTTCCAAGGTTGCTGGTAAAAAAAAAAAACCACACCAAAAAACCAGCTCTCTAGATTCTTTATATTTTGTAGAAAATAGAGTCTAGTGTTAATTTCTCTACCTGCACCCTCATTATGGCTATTTTTTGGGTCACAGTATATTGATAAACTCATTAATAGCTATCTATATCCATTTATTCAATGTAGATTGAGAGAAATTTTCTACCTTTTGTCTATTATTTTGGGAGTCTGTAAAAATATCTGGAATATGTACATTTACTATTTCAATATTTTACTCCAGATTTATAAGAATGATACAATCTTGCCACTTTTTCTTTTTTTTTTCTTAAACCTTAAGTGGGGAAAAAAAATGTATTAATATAAAATGGCATATAACATAAACCAATGGCTGCTACTGCCACTGCATGAAAAGTAGCATTGAAAGAAAGAAAGGACACAGTATACAGAACATCTTCCCTAGTACAGTTCTATAAGGTACCCTCAAACCTTACACATCCATAGATCAAATGTGACCAAGGGCAATAGAGAATGGCTCGTGGAACATTGCCAGTTACATTATCTTGCTGTGGCATGTACACTGATGTGTATCAAGTGCTTTGAAATGAGGAAGGTCTTGTCAAAACAGTGTTCTGAAGGTACCAGGAGAGAGCAAAAAAAAAAAAGATCTATTTGCTAAAAACTTGGATCTTTGCGTCCTTACAACTATAACATCCTAAAAAGATAACTATTAGATTATCCAGGGAACATCTCAAATTAATAAGAGATCTCTTGAAAGTGTATTTGCAGTTACTTTTCCAGATTGCTTTACAAGTTTTAAAAACTAGGTAACCACTGGCTTTCTTCTGAAAAATGATCCTTGTCCAAGAATGAAAACCGTGGATCAGAACACACCACCATGACAAGCAGTTTAATAAATAAAGAACGCTACTGGCTGACCCCATAACTAACCTAAAATCAAACACGCTGTAAAAGCTCCTTGAGCTGGTCAAGAAAACCACAAGAGTCCTCTTCACCTTGCTGCCATAAAAGTGCTGCCACCTTATTTAACCTCTCTAGATCTCAGCTCCAGGTCTTTCAAACATAGGTGATACCTTTTTCCACTAGGGCAGAAAGGGATAAACTCCATCTGCTTGCAAAACATTCAGGCAGTAGCAGGACCAGACTTGAAACTATTACTATGCATTATACTCGTATTTACACAATATAGCAAAAAATAATCATATACGAATGTACAAAAATTCAAACTGTCAAGCTTTACCCAGAACTATGCCAGGCAAGAACTCTGCATAGTGTGTACATTGTCAGAGCTCAGTCTTCTACAAAAACAAAAAACAAAACCCCAAAAAACGAACCAACCAACCAACCAAAAAATAATAAACAAACAAAAAAAAGCAAAACAAAATGAAACAAAACACAACACGAAACAAAACAAAAAAAGGCAGCCAGGTAGATTGTAGCGAGTTATTTAAACATCTGTCTGAATTCACTTTTACATTGAATATATTAATTTCATCATTCCTATGGTTTTTTCTTTAATTACCAGTGCAACATTTGCAAAAAAACAGTAATGCAAAAATAAACTTTCCTCATCTAAGCAGCAAGTTAAGACAGTTACAAGGAGTGAGGACCTAGATGTCCAGAAAGGCATAATTATTGCATCAACTCCATTTTTAGGACAAGTCCCAAGTTGTGCTGACATTAAAAAACCCCAGAAGTCATGGAAATATAGAAACAAAACTCTCAGGGCATTGTTTTCTACCAAAATAGATATTTCTATTTTTAGGGGATTGAAAAAACAACAACGAGCCAATGTATTGCTGAACTGTGACTGGTCTGGAAAAGGGAGTTCCCTGACTATGTAAGATTTGTCAACCTCACCCAAAATAAAGCAAGTGGGGTTAGTTGTTTTTAACATCTGTTCGGACCAGGCAACCCTGTTAAGAGAAGTAAAGTTCATTCTAGTCTCTTCCATTGTTCTGAAGATCCTATTTTGGCTTAGTTACTTCCACAGTCTAACCTTTCAGAAGAATCTCTAAATTTGTTTCCTACCCAATGCACATAGTATGTCTGAGGGACCAGCACTCTCACATGAAGGGGTTCCTACACCCTGCACTGGACAGAGAAAGCCTCATCACTCCTGAAAAACCTGGGAGGAGACTAAGGATGCCGAATACAATCCCATATGCCAAAAGCTTGCTCTTCAGGAAATCGGTTATTGAACGTAGTGTCACAATATACAGCTGAGCAAATGAAAAGAAACAGTACACTTTCCTTCTAGATACCAACAACTGTGTCTGGGGAGAAAAGAGGGAAGATCAGCAACTGCACAGGGAAACAAAGAGCCAATAATAGGGGGTAGTGTTCCAGGTGTTAGAAATGTTCACATTTCAGGACCTGGAACACACAGGGATCATACACAGCACTCCCAAGAGCAGGCAAAACACACATGTTGTCTGGGTCAGTATTGAGCAAAATCCTCTGCTGAAATTCATGAAACCTCTTTGGACACAACAGAGTGAAATCAAAAGGCGTGGATATTCAAACTGCAGCTCCATCTTCCTCTGATCACTACATACAGCATTTCTTTGTATAGCCTTGGCTGAGAGCCCACTGGTTTCACCACTGAATGCTGCGACGTGCTGTACAGCTTTAACATTTGTGGAAGCACACTGAGAAAGTGACTGAAAAGCACCAACACATGTCTGAAAAGCCACCAGTCTGTACTATCTTAAAATCACATGCAGTGTTAAGAAAAAGATTGATACCTATGACACAAATAAAACAGGTCTAACAAGCCCAATTTAATAAAATAATTAAAATTTATAACTACTACAATCTTCCTCCTTTCATGATGACCAAATACGGTACACTGGATCAGCTTTCAGCAAGGCTGGGGGAAGGGGAAACACTCATTTAACAGTTGTTCCCGTTTAGTCATACAAAGCTGGAAGGAGGCAAAAGGGTAATAATTTAGCTATGAAGAAACTCCAAAGGCCTAGAAAAGCATGGCAGCCTTCAGAGGGAGGCTTGCCAAAAGGCTATTTTGGGGACAGATAGGGCTACAAAGCTGCTATTAAGCTTCAATCCTTAAAATAAGTCCATAAACTCAGAAAATATTTATCTGGAAGGGTGGCAGCCCAATAAAAGTTTTATGAATGTTTTAAAACTGCCCTGTCAAGGGGCTAGCCACTCAGTCACCTCCCTCCCTCCTTAAAAACAACACATGCAAGAAAGCGGGCCCATGTGTCAGGTTCCCAAGAAGGAATGACAGAGCAGCCTGAAAAATGGCTCCACACCTCCTGCACCCCCCCCCCAAAGTCAGTAGAACACACGCACCTCCCCGACTCTCCCACTGCTGCCAGGAAATGGGGCCCTGCCACAACCTTCCCCCTGCTACTGCAAGACAGACTTCTCTAAGCCATCACCTGTCTCTACCCATTTTCTCCAAGATCATCTTCTCCTCCCCTAACAGGTGATGGCTAACAGGAAGGGGAAAAGAAATCGGTCTATATAAATAAGGGACAGCATAGGTAAAGTCAAAAACAAGCTGGTTTTAAAGTTTATATTTCTAAATGCATCTTGGATCCAGAGATTGTAAGAACATTCAGTTCATGCTCCTCAAAGAACTTGTCACTGTTCATTTGGCACCAGTTTACAGAGTGTCAAGCATAAAGGAACAAGAAAAGTCCACTTTGGACATCCATGCATCCCATTTTTAACTTTTACAGTTTCAGAGGAGAATCAAGCTGAAGTAATAAAGACAAAAAGTGAATTTAAATGAAAGAACATAAAATTAATTTATGAAACCCTGCGTAAAGCCTGGAAACACTGGACAGAAGAGGGATGGGCTGCTGCTTCTCACACCTGCCACACATTTTTTAACTTTTGTATCTCTCCGTCATCACCAAATATAAAACCCCACACAAATCTCAGCCAAAGGAAGCTTGGCATCTTCTTCAAAATCCAGGGGAGGAATAATCAACAGTCAGCAAAATCAAAGTAGGATGGAAGGCAAGAGCCAGCAACAAATGAAAAACATTTTGCAGCCAAACAGATTCTCACCACTCACGTGCAGAATTGCTTCCAAAATAAATTTGGTCCAATTATTAGGAATAACTTTCAGAAAAATTAACTTCCATTTATTAATAGTCATTCCATTCTTCCAAGGCAGCACCATCCTACTTGGGTCCTTCAATTTATTTTTCAAGTAAAATGTATATAGACTTAAAAGCAACACAAAACCCCCAAAGAAAAGTACCCCAACCTTGTGGCAGAACAGAGCCAGCTACTCCCCAAGCTGAGGGTCCAACATTCGCTTGAGCAACAGAGCACTCGCAGCTCCCCAGGCCAGTGGTGGTGATGTGAGGCTGTGGCCAGTTCAGGGATGGTTGGCAACACAGATGTTTCCCATCACCAGTGTTATGTTTGCACTGTTACAGAATTTATTTTTTTTTTTAAAGTGCATTATGTTACTCCATCTATCTTAGTGAATTGTCCATCTTGTAAAATTCTTTTAATTATGTTATTTTCTTCTTGCTATCTGCATTATCTAAAATTATTTATACTATTATTACCTTGGTTTCAAGCACTGGCTACAAACATTGTTGAAGGATGTATTCGATATGGATTTGTATATGTACATACAGATGAGTAATTTACAACTGCTCTGAAATGCTGTAACATGATTTTGTTTCCCCAACACACTCCTCTACCAAAAAGCAAAAAAGACTAGAGGGATGGAGTGGAGCATCTCCTTTATGATGAAAGGCTGAGAGAGCTGGGTCTCTTTAGCTTGGAGAAGATGAGACTGAGGGGTGACCTCATTGATGTTTATAAATATGTAAAGGGCGAGTGTCAGGAGGGTGGAGCCAGGCTCTTCTCAGCAATGTCTGATGACAGGACAAGGGGCAACGGGTGCAAACTGGAGCATAAGAGATCCCAAAGAAATTTAAGGAAAACCTTTTTCACAGTGAGGGTGATAGCAGTGGAACAGGCTGCCCAGAGAGGTTGTGGAGCCTCCTCTAGAGACTTTCAGGACCTGCCTGGA
>JANIJG010006155.1:126884-146788 GCA_024611175.1 Megaceryle torquata
ATTTTTAATATTTTCTTTTACCCCCCCCCAAAAAGATTCTTTTTCCCCCCCCCCCCCTTTTTTTTTTCTTTCTTCGCAAAGGTAGCCTTCAGTAAAAGAACCCCACTTAACATTAAACAAGGCTCAAGACTGGTGGGATGGTTTACACAACAGCAGCGTGAAGCCAAAAGGTATTAAATGGTTTGGAAAAGGTCACCGAATAAGGCAGCGGTGATGTGATGGCAAATACAAGCTCAGAACACAACAGCCTGCTCAGCTACATCAATTACAGCCATGTCCTGCCAGTGATCTGGACAGAGCAATAGGATCCAAAGAGCTTACAGTTGATGTTGTAATTATTAAAAATTCAGCAAAGTAGCAGCCCTAAATACATACGGCAATACTTTTCTCCCAGGGAATGCAACTTTCCACAATAACTACATTCCCCCAAAATAACAAAGCCTGGATTAACTGAAGAGACTTATGACCACAAGAGACCCTGCACAGAAGTAAGGTTGCAATACACAGCAGCACTATGAGCTCTCAGTTTTACCACAAATCTCAAGGTAAGTGTACTTCTTTTGAAATCTCAGATCCTAAAAACATGCAACTGAGTGCAAATCTCATCTTAATTTAGGTATCTAGCTCTCGTGGCTTTGGAGAATCTTAGATATATATGACCTGAGTTTATCTAAGAAAAGAAGCAATCTTTACAGGTTGGGGTTTTTGTGGGTGGTTTTTTTTGTGTGTGTGTTGTGTTTTGTGTTTTTTTCATTGTGGTTTTTTTTTTTCTTTTTTAATAAAATAAAAATCATTTTTTGGTGTTTACCATTGTGAGTACTTTGGACAGCTGATTCCCAATATCACTGCCAACTGAAATAACAGCTGTCAAGTTTCAAATACTTGTAAAAACCCAGAGACATCTCCCAAGCTCTCCCCACACCACTGGATCCACATTTTATCTTCAAACTAATATAAACAAATACTAACTATAGCATCTTTCTATTTTGCAACAGAGATTTGAAATTTAACTTCAGGATACTCATAGAGCAATTGCTGTTCTTGGAGGCAAAAAACCCAAATGATTAGCATGCACTTAGAAATAACTACTTTGGCAGCTAAATTCTTAACAGCCTCCATCTGCACAGGGCAAGCACAGAGCTAGACCGGCTTTTTCCCTTCAGCCCTCCTTTCAAGAATTCACAATATAACAACACTAGAGCATCCACAGGTCAGAAACAAATCCCCTCTACCCTACACATCCCTACAGCAGCCTGAAGCTGCTGGCAGAAATATCTGAGGGCAAAATAAGCTGTAACTGGCATAAGACTTCAGAGACCAAGAAAGATGAGTAGGGGGGTCACTGGCAGTAGCAGTCTAGAATAAAGAACAGGAGCAAATGGAAGAAGCGGAAGACAGGTAAGAGCGTTAGCAGAAACTAGTCAAGGTGAAGGAGCATTCAATGGAGATTGGAAGCTACTATTAAAAGAAGAAAATGTACCTAAGTGATCACCAGGTGGGTTGTGGGTTTTCTGTTTGGTTGGTTGTTTTTTTGGGTTGTGTGTTTTGTTTGGTTTTTTGTGGGGGTTTTTTTGTGGGTTTTGTTTTTTCCTTTTTTTTTTTAGGTTGTGTGTTGTTTCTCTCTCTTTCTTAAGTGGCAGACGTACTACAGAAGTAAAGAAAGCCATGCTATGACCAAACAAATCCCATGTGCTAGAATTATTTTTCTTTTCTTAATAGGACTTTTTTTTTTTTTTTTCATTTGAATGGCACAAATAATTAATTTCACATTTACAGCAGAACTCCAGTGAAGAACACAAAATAAATGAACTGATTGCCCAGTAAGGAATAAAATATAGTACAGGACAATAGGTCAATTACATAGCATCACCCAAACCCAGCAATGCTTTCCATGTGTGTCAGCATGGGGAATGCAATCACATATTTGAACCTTGCATCAGAATGCACGTCACAATGCATTTGAGATCCAGATATAATTAAGATACTATTTTTTATATTCTGAAGTTTTAAATGCTTAACTTCACCACATTAATACTCTTTTCAAAGTAGTTGTCTTTAGATTGAGGGGGCACCTATATCTCTACTGCTTTCAAATACAAACAAAAAACTCACAGAAACGTGCTCTGCAGAGTAGAAGTAATAGAAATAAGAACCTAAGCAGGAACACAAAAGCCAGCAAAGCCCAGATTTAAAGTTGGGTTTGCTTTGAGCCTAAGCTCACATTAGTGCACGTGTAAGATGTCTTGCCATTCAGAGGAAAGAGACGCAGTGCAGACTGTTTTTATCACCACTGAACCACTGGGCAGAGAGCAATATGACTTTTTCCTGAAGATCACCCACAGCCCTAGCTTCAAAGGGTGTGTGACAGTCATTGGTGCATGTGCTAAGTAGAGAAGAAACTCCGAGATTATGGCGCATGCTATAGAACCACCAATCATATTTCTATCGTGTAACAGATACAGGAGCATCTCCTGTCACAAAGAAATAGAAAAGGTGCGTGGGAGGAAAAAATAAGTCTAGATCTTGTTCTTTTCTATTACCCAGAAGACCAGCGTGTAGCCAATACTGTAACCAACACAAAAGTTTACACAGCATCTGGACCTTTTTCTTCCACAGAAGCACTCAAAATGGTGCTACGTTACCCAATACCTGATAATTCCACAATTCATGTCTGCTTGATTTAAGAGGAGGAACACAGACACTCCAATGGCAATCTGAAATCCAAAGACAACTCTTGACCTTCCCTGAATGCAGCATCTACTCAAGTGTGCCTCTGAAACTACCAGCACATCACCCTTCAAAGCTTCATGTTTAATGACAGAATTGCAGGACTAAGTCTGTACAGTCAAGACCAAGTTCTACTGATACTAACCTGAATAAGGCAGACAGCCAGTTGATAAGTTAACACTTCCTTTACTTTTGTTTTCATTCAGAAGGAACATGCTCAAATCTTGACCTTTTATTCCACAGAACAAACACTCTAAGGTCAATACATCTGTATATTCAGCTCCAGAGGTCAATATGGGCTTACAGGATGTCACCACTTCGAGATAGGCTTCATTCCTCCAGATCAACCTTTTTGTATAAATGCAGTACAAACTCCTAGTTCCTATGTGGTCACCAGGACTTTCACATTGCTACAGTTTAATCCGCTCAAGAGGGGATCATACAGGGAAGTGATGCTTCTCTGGCAACAATCCTCTCCCAGCCTCTGTCCATAGTACACTAGCCAACTTTCACAAAAAGGAGAAGAGATTTATGCTTGAAGTACCCCTTAAGGACTTTAGGTTTTGTTTGGTTTAGAGGGTAGGGGAAGAGAGACTGTAAAAGAACAAGCAGAGCTAATCTCCAGCTTTCAAATAAAACACAGCTACATAGATTTCTTTGCCCTTGGGCTTTTGTTTTTCCTCTTGACTGAAATCCTGCTCAGCCTCACCTGACACTGACAGGGATGGCAACCCACAAGCCCCTTACAGCCAACAATTTTTTTATTTTCTTTGTTTTTAATAAAAGAAGCCAGGCTGCGCAAACACAGACACTGAATGTGCCTAAATTTCATTTGGCCTAAGAGAAGAAGATTACCCTATTTTAATGCAGCACAAGCAAAGAATTCCAAATGTCAAGATCTCCCACAAAAAAAAAAAAAAAAAAAGTATGCTGCTTAGTGACAGGATGTTTAATTATTCTCAGTGCAATGAAAAGGTTTAAGCTGCCCCATTCCTGCTGATGTCAGTAAGGACTGCCCTCCAAATTACAAAGTTAGAAATATGACATTTATCTACAGTCAACTATTTGAAGCTTGTCTCCTATCGTTATTTAAACGAAAAAAACCTGTAACTAATATTTCACAAATGCCACCTACATTGGTGTGTTGAGAGCTACCTGAAGAAAGTGAGACACCCCTTGAATAATAACAAAAAAATAATCCAAAAAAGACAACAGTTAAGATATCTCTGAAGGAGAAAGTTAAATAACTTGTGTATCACATTATTTTCTCTTATGGTTACAATTTTCCATCTTTGTATAGCTCCAATTTCCCGTATATTATTTAATCTCTAACTTCCTTGCTTTAGTTGAGTGCAAAAAAATAACTGATTTGAAACCCACAGTTTTTAACTGGAATTGAAATGATGCACCGTAGTGCTGTTCACCTACAGGTCTTGCATCAAAGCTTTTCCAATATGCCATTAACCACTTCACAAGCCAGTATGGGATCCCATTCCATGAAAAAAGTATGTGGCAAAATATAAAAACCATCAATGACACATCGTCTCCACAGTACACTAAGAGGGAGACACATATTCAGCACTTCTACCCTTAATGTCACATATCAGAATATGAGGGCTTCACAAGAATAAGGCTCATTGGTTAATTCTAACCCACTTTATCATCTTACACCAACACTGTAGGACCCCAGAGGCACTGTGTTCCCTAAACTAGGGAGCACATCCATGCTATTACTTCCGAACAGACTTTTATATGGCACATTCAACCCCTCTACAGCAACAAGCAGGGGAAACAGTGAAAACAGACTTGCTCTCTGACATACAATAAACACTTTAAAATGAAAGACAAAAAGTTACTGGCAAAAAAAGGCAAGGTCACAAATGAGTTTGCCTTCACCTGTTGTAAGAAATTTAAAACTACTGCTATCCTGTACAGGGAAAAAGAACAATGTAAAAAAACCTTGTATTCTAATATTCTCATTTGTATCTCTTATAAAAAGTATGCCTTTTATTACATTAAAATTTGCTCAATTCAGAAATGTGTTCAGCTGTTACAAGTGTTAGATATGCACTGCTTCTTCCGTATTAAGAAATAAGGGAGCTTTTAACTCATCTCATGTATAGCAATTTTTACTGTATTGAGGCAAAAAGAGAAGAAAAGAATTGCAGTCAAACACACCACAGTGTCTCGGAAAAGATGAACACTTTACTAGCGCTAGATAATAAAGACAGAAAGAAAAATGTATTATGCCTGAGATATCACATATGCTCCAATAAGATTTAAAAAAAAGAAACAAAACCCAGTACATTTGACAATAATTAAGCACAAGATAAATGAAACATGCCAAAAACAATGAAATGGACATATCTAGAGCCAATCTTTTAAGAGATGCCACGAGACACATCAACAGATCATGATTCTGCAAACCATGAAGAGTTGTACGGGGTCAGTTATTGGGTGAGAGACTGTTAAACAAAATTCACAATTAGCACTAAGTTATTCAGACGATTCACTGAACTTTTCTCAGAATTTTTTTATCAACTGGCATGACAATTCCAGATGTAGGGTACATTGAAATTTTCCAAAGACTGTCATTGTTAGCTTTTGTCATCTTTAGAATAAGACACTTTTAAACATAGAATTCTTGCCTCTCCAAACTTGTTCTTTACTTTTTACTCATTTAGCTCAATTACATAATGCAGTGTTCCCATTTACAGATAAAACAGCTGCCACATATCACCCACCTCAGCAAGAAGCACTCCATCAGTAGCTTGCTCCCTTGTACACATACACACACCAGCATAACTTACAAAGCGCCGTAGCTGAAATTGCCTTTCAAATCCATTTGTTTTTTAAGCAGCTTGTTAAACTAAGCAAAACTCTCTTGTGAGTTTAGACATTATGTCCCTTTTTTATGTATTTGATCATATGAGCAGTATGGAAAGTAAGCATCATCCTGTCAATTAACACGCACTGAAACTTTTTCCTCAGTTAAAACACAAACAGCTCCACAACCCAGCCCTACAGAATAGCAGATCTGCTTGCAAATAATTATTTTATTTTTAAAATAGATGCTGCTGCAAACAGTCTAGAAAGTAGGTTGCTATTCAAGCAATAAAAGCACGCCTGAGCACAAAACTAGGAATGAGATGAAAAATACATTGTCGTCCTACTTTCCACCACCCTGCCACCTTCCTGTTTTACCCTCACACAGGCATTAGCAAACATCCAGGAAAGCCATGCATGCACATTCTCAAAATGGATCTATGTCTTCTTCCTCTGCAAAGATGATCTGGCAGTGCAAGAAATCCCTACTATATAACATCTCTCAATAGTCAAGTTACACTTTATTTCATGTTACTAGCTTTCCTTCTACCTCCTTGGACCACCCTAAGGGATTCTTCTCCATTATGTTCTTCAAATACTTGCAGATAATCATATCTCCCACTTAGACATCATTTAGCCAAGTTTCATGCATTTCTTTTCATCTTCTTTCCCTCATAAATCAGCCCCTGCAGCCTTTCCAGCATTCTTGCTCCTCTTCCCTGATTTTATTCCAAACTGCTGACATCTTTCAGCAACCAAGGAACTTCCAATTGCATGCTGTACTCTAGATGTGTCTTTTGTACTGTAAAGAAAGATAATTAAGCCTTTTCAAGAAATATTAATGCTCCAAGTCTGGAATAAATCTAAATCGGAGATTTCTTCTTCCCCCCCCCGAATGGAGAATAATTATCCCCATTTCACAGAGCAAAGGAGCAGAATGAAGTATCTGACTTATTACTGCACCCAAGCAGTGCCAAAATAAGAAACAGATCCATGTTCTGCAGTTCCCAGTTGTGAGATCTGCAAAGTTTCAGCCCACAGACAACATAAGACAACATTCCTACGCTGTGATCTATAAGCAAACACAAGCCATGTCCAAGGGACTGCAGAACAGTACTTGGGGAGCCCAAAACATGCTCATGTGAGGCTGGAGGCTGTTGGCACTAGTGGGACCATGTAATACCCTACAGCGTGCCATGGTCTGTTATTACCTTAAGTAGTCAGTACACAAGTCTTATACATATATCTGAAATTTATTGCCATGTAGAGGTTTTTTTAAAAAAACAGCCCTCAGCTATCATCAGGTTAACTACCCGAACAAGCTATTCAATTCCAGTGGTTAAGACTAGTTTTAAATATGAGAGGACTGACTGCCAGGCTGAGGCAGTTCTAGGCAGTTTTCAGCTCACACATTTCCTTTCCTTCCCTCCCACTCCCTGATACATTTATGAAGGAATCGCAGGGAAATAACTTCAGAAAAATCAAGAGCTGTTCACAAAAGAAATCTGTAAGACTATGAGGAGAGGCAAGGCTGAAGAATGGAAGGGAGAGAAGAGCCTGATCAGTTAAAAAAAACAAACCAAGCCAACCAACAAACAACCCAAACCCCACAAACAGGATGTAGAAACACTAAAAAAGCAACACTGACCTAACAAAGGAATGTGAACTGCAGTTGACTTAAACAGCATCACAGCAATAGCCCTCCCCCAACACAAATCTCTGCAACTCTTAAAGACACAGGTTTATAGGCCCTTCCAAATTCTGTGGTTCTTTCCCCTGCTAGCCACACATTGTTTGATACCCTTAACACAAGCCAATTTAGCTCTTGACTCTTCTTTCCAGAAAAGAAGAGTACCCAAGTTTCACCCAGACTAAAGCAAACTAAGTTCTATTATTCTACCTGTCTTAGAGAGGTATTAAATTCTAGTATTTGACTACATTTTCTTCTCACTGAAAGAACAAACTATAAAGGGTCCTCTGTTTCATGCTCTGCTGTTAAACATCAGAAGAGTATAACTATGATTAGATAATGAACACCTTGGTGAAAGGCATTATTTCTTCCCATTAACTCAATACACAGAGCAAAAAGCAATTCTCTAAATGAAATCTATGTAAGATTTTCTTAATGCAACTGCTGGTTTGCAATTATAGCTCCTGCTTACATCCGAAACGGTGACAAAAACTCCTTATTAGGCTTCTCCCCATTCCATGAGGAACCATTTCCTCCATCTAACATGTGGAAAAGGCAATGTAAATGCCATCCTCCTGTTGTTGTTCTCTTTCATCATTTTTTTGCCTCCGGGAGAGAAAAGCTACGAACTTTACATTTTTAAGCAAGATACCATCTTGATTTTCAGCTTGAAACCTTTTTAGAGTTAAGGTCATTTGCACATAATTTCACTACTTAAAAGTGCCTATCTCAAGTGAACGCTTAAAAGCTTTTCTATATTAGAAAATGAAAAACATATATATACGTGGTGAAAACACTATCTTTAAATATACACTGTGCTTACTAATTAGGCTCTTAGACCCATTTTCAAAGTTTAGCATTTGGTGACAAAACTGGAATTACCTCTAGGATAGAATACAGGAGGTTTTTTGTCTAGTCAAATTCTTATTTTGTGGTAGGATGAAGAAAGGAAACTTGCTGAGGGTCAGAATTAGTGCAGTTGCATTAAGCCTTAAGATAAATGGAAAATAGTCCTTGTTAAAAAAAAAATAAACCAGCAAAACTCAGTTTTCTCTCTAGATCAATTGCTATATGACTGCTGTCATAGAACATCATGATTTTCTCCACTTGTGCAACAGAAGTCATCTCACTCATCTCCCTAAAGAGGGCAGAGGACTAACTGGTGACAAGTGCGCTAAAGACACTACAAAAAACACAGTACTCATAGTATCATTAAAATGTTATCCCACAAATCCAAATGCAGCACCTATTATTGCTTTTTGAAAAGGCTCAGAACAACTTTCCTTCCTTAAAAGGAGGAAAAATCCCAGTAATAATGAGACAAACTCAAGCACCCATCACTCCCCATGCTCATAAATCCTTGCTTTAATTCACCAAGGATGAAAAATACGGTAATATATAATATCATAAAACCAGGAGACACAAGCAATAAAAAAACCTCTCAAGATCTGAAAAAACTCATTTATCAAGCAGTTTTTGCTTGAAGGCAAGTTAGGTAATAACATACAGAATGGAGTCAATTTAAGAAACTTGCATCTACTATACTGTACTTATTATATATAAGTAGCTACAGGTAAAAGTGATTGCAGGTTTGCCTTTCTTTATTTGTTCAGAAGGGGTCTGATGCAAATCATACATATATTGAGAGAAGAGAGATTTCTACAAGCTTTCCTGGGACAAGCATGATTTCTGTGTTAACTGACACTTAACAAGAAGTCATTTTCCAACCTGAGTTTCCTAAAACAGAAGATGTGCCTTCAGTTCATTCAGTCTCACAGTATAAGTCATAGCCACCATCATTTAATTAGAAGAGGTACAATCTACCAATCAGCAGTGATCCAAGAGGGTATGAGCTGCTTTCAAAACCTGAGGAGACTACTGGTAACATACACATTTGCAATATGGAAAGATCCTCTACACTTGACTTGGACTAGTATTTGTTAGCTGATAAGCACCTACCTGAAATTCGGATTTTAAATTTGCCACTTTGTCCAAACCCACCATCTATTATTCCATCTTCTCCTGTAGATAGTTTGACTTTTAGACCCACGAAAATCTGGATGTTTGTTTCCTTTTTAAACAATGAACGACCAATCACACTGTAATCATCCATCACCTGAAAAAGAAATAGGACTTCATAAGTCTACAATCTATAGTGAAAATTATACCTATGTGATACAGTAAGTTTGGTGATTTCTACCACCTGCCTTTGGAAGAAAACACCCCCCAGATGAACAAAACTCTAGACAAATCATATAAACTGCAGAATTTAAGGCTTTAAATTTTAGAATTTGTGTCTAAAACCACAGAAGACTTTGTGAATTGACATACTTCTTTCACCTCCTTTCTTACAATATAGGAAGGACAAACCTTCATCAGAACATGCAGTAAAGATCCATTAATTAACATCTCTTCTGCTTTGAAACCTTCCCATGAAAGTCACTTAAGTACCTAGGCTCACAAAAACTTTATTCCATTATTTATCCTACAGCTAAGTACATTACCACCTACATAAACATTCTCTGTCTCTTAGCTCCAGACCTGCACTCCAACAGCCACGCTTCCAAAGAAATGACAGAATTACTCAGTTTCTAAATAGAGCCTTTTAAATATTCACCTTTACACACACATTGATTTGTTAAACTTATGACCATTGTATCCAATTTTAATTTCAAGGTTTGTAACCCAGTGGGAAGAACCATTCACAAGTTGAATTCTTAATTAAGCTATCAGGAACAAGAGGCAGCAAGGTTGGTGGGTAAGGCAAGATAAACAACCCTCCCTTAGGCATTACAAAGTATAAGGTGCAGTCAAGTGAGCCTAATCCTGTAGGTGTGAATATCCTTGTATACCTAATGCCTGGAGTTAGTCTACCTCGTAGATGCAGCAAGAACATTTATTTACTTATCAGAAGAAATAAGGAGGTATTACTTAAATCTTTTCAAGATTTTTTTCTTTTTTTTTTTGGTGGCAAAAATGGCAGCTCTTCTTCACATCTTTGGAGCAATTTTTAGGTAAACCTAAGGGTTTCAAATATCAAAGTAACTTAGAACAGCAAAAAAAGAATTACAGCCAAATTTGAATATTCCCTTTTACTCAGTTTAAATGACTCCAAGTATTGCTGGTTTATTAAGCTACTTTCCTTCCTTGAAGCATCCTTCATAAACAGTAGTTCCTATACAGATGTAAATCCCTAGTATTGTTGTTTTATTATTTTTTCACACATGTATGGCTCCATTGCAGGACCTCCCCCTGTCCCAGACCACCTGCATATGCAGGATGAGAAAAGTCTGTGGCCCCTCTTCCTTCCTCCACGTGAAGAAGGCAGTTGTATAGACAGTTCTAATCCCAGATGGGTGCAGAGGCAAGGCTGTAGGTAGAAGCTTTCAGATATCTCAACATTTACTGCCTGAACATCCACTGCTGTTCTTTTCCCAAGAGATCATGTATCTGGTGGGGTTTTTTGTATGTGTGTTGTCAGTCCTCTCCCAGCCCCTCAACAAGCACAGCTTCAAAACAGCTTGTGAACCCTTAATGGCAGTGTCACTGCTTGGCAACATCTGACAAATTTAAAACTGAATAATGTCATCTCCTAGAGCCACTGATAACTGGGTGGTAGTAGAGGAGGAAGGTAAATTTCCAGGCACACTTGTCTTTCTTCAGGTCTGAAATAGAAGTCTAGCAGAAAAAGGAGCTGTAAATTTCAACCTAAAGCAGCATTTACATTGTCAGAACTCCTTCATCTTCCCAGTTACATTAGTTAGTGAAATAAAAATATCACTTCTTCCTATCAATCTTTTATTCCTAAAACAAGAATTTAAAAACTGAACATCCTTCTCTCCCACCACTGGCTACATGCTTCTTTCCGCCATGTTTAGAATACAGATGGTCTCTTCTATTGCAGCGAGACTCTTCCAGGTATCTACTTATGCCTCCAAAATGGCACAGGAAGCCAACTTTAAAGACAACATAAACATTTTTTTATTTTTCCAAGAACACTTCAAAGTTATCTTTAGCTTAATAAAAAGTGGCATTACAGGGTGACCAATCATACTAGGCTAACATGGTTCAGTGTAGAGCCTCCCCAGAAAGGCTGTCTGAAAAAACTCAGAATTATTTCTGCATACAAGTGTTACAGGCATCACATACCTGTAATGATAACTTACAATTCATTAACAGCAAGAAAATCTATCACCAGTTATGCCATGCATAACTAAAAAAAGGTCCATTTAGGACCTTTTGATTTTAAAACCTCTCATCTTTTGAGTAAATGTGCTTTTTAGGGTCTTCTCTTGCACACACAGTTTAGGAAAGTAACCAAAGGCTCCAGCTGCACTGCTGCCTGAGTGGTCATTTGGAATGAGATCTTTATGACCTAAAGTCTTGGTCTCATACACTAAACACTTATGATCCTGTGTCAATCCCTCCTAGTTAGCCCATCACCAATTTATCCCTGGAAAAAAGCTAAATAATAAGAGAACGCACAAAGTAACAAGAACTAAGACAACTGATCAGTCTTTGCAGAAAAATAAATCAGTGGAGATCTCATTGCTACATAGGAAACATCATTTTTTCTCAGCTTCAAGACCATGTTAGAAAAATAAAAAAATATTTTTGGTTTAGTCTTGCTTTGTAAAAAAGGCAAAGAAATGCATGTTGTTCTCTCCAACTGAAACTCAACCCTTCCAATTACTTTACCAGCAATTTACCTCCAATCGCTGGATTTTTAAGTTAATCCCCTTTGAGTTCTCAGAACATCTACAATGGCAATCACTTTGCCTATTAGCTGAACAGCCTTTTGGGAGATCCTTCTGCCTTTCTCTCAAACACACTTTTTTTATTTTTGTTATAAAATATTATTAACTTAAAAAGCCAAATGCCGCAAAGACAGTAAGGGATACTCAGTCTGCTCTGAAGCAGCAGCAAGGGGCCTAGCAATGAGGGCAGACTAATTTTATTAACTTCAGGGTAACTTCAAAAAGCTTTAGGGCTTTAATGCCAGACAGAGACGACCCCAAAAGTCAGTTTAAGTGCTGCGTAAACAAAGGATTAGGGCAAGAGAAAGCTGAAGGCTCCTTGCACTTCTTGTTTATATTGTCATATGACCTAGTAGGAGTGGGAGAGGGCTGCCTCTCTGACTTTAATCCCCCATGGTGTACAGTGGCGTTTCAGTTCACTGACCTACATTACGATAATATTTTTTTAAATTTATGGGCAGAGGTGCAGCCTCAAACTCACTTAAGGACTTTAAAAAAAGAAAAGGGGCAGGGGGGAGAAATACCCAGAAGAGAAAAAAAATTTCTGGCTAGTATACTTTCCCCCCCTCACTTGGGTTAGATCAGCAGCTTAGAGAGGGATTTCAAGTTCAAAGGGAATGTCTCTGTTACTCTTGTTTTATGGCTTAGACCAGAGGACACAATAGCACTGAGTTTATGAAATATCCCTTCCCGCTCGGCTTTTGTGTTTGCAGGAAAAAAGTAAACAGCACTTTATAGCCATAGAAGTACGTGCATCTCTGGCACGTAACACTTTTGCTAATATCAAGAAGTGCACAGAAAAAAATAACCACTTCACACTCCCCATCCAAGCAGTACTTGCGCTACTGTATATCATTTGCAAAACCAAAATTAATGTTACATGTTTCGGGATTCAGTACAAACCTTAGTATAATTCCAAGGAAAAATAACTGATTTCCCTTTGAGCAGGGATAGCAAGCTATAGTGTCCAGCCTGTTAAACAGCTCTCATTTTTAAGATAACTTAAGCATTACTGTCATCTGAACACCCTCTCAAACAATCCATCACACACATGAAGAGAAAATAACCTCGTGACTTAATACATCTGTAGGAAAAAAACCCACAGGGGGTCAGAACAGAAGCCCAGAGGAAATAAAAAAACCCACGGTGCTAGAGATGGGAAATAAGAAAATGTTTGGGATAGAAAAAGTAAAAGCACTGTATATTAAATACTAGAAAGAGACAAAGAACAACCTTTTCTGATATAATTTTAAATGTTATGATTTAAAATAGAAATAAAATAATTTTTAAAGAAAGGATAAAAGCAGTTCTGAGGATTATGCACATAGAACTGATAAGTGACCCACTGAAAGCAAAGCGGAAAACAACAGGAGGAGTAAAAGAACAAAAAGAAACTACGACTAACAGCGAAAATACGAAGCATTTTTATTACTTTCTTGTACTTTAGAAAAAGTACACTTGAGACATCTTCATCATTATCAGAGACAGCTTATTTCTATAAAGCAGTTTCAAGCACTTTCCATTTCTGTGTCAGAACTTGGAATATTCTGGAGGTTGCAAATTCTTCTTATTTTATAAGACATGGCTTCACGCATTTAGAAAATGATGGTACATGAGGCTGCAAAAAGGGTGAAGGAGAGAGGAACTGAGAGGATTTCACTGACGATTGGGTTTGCAGTATTTTTGATTCTCCAAAGACTGTTCTAGCTTGCAGTTTGTCACTGGGAACTAGGTGAACAACTTAATACAAAGAAAGAATGATTTGGTCAGCCACACTGTTTCCCTCAAGAGCTTACATCAGCATGAAAGTATTAAAGGCTTTTCTTTCTGCAGTTCCTTCAAGTACTACAAACTTTGGGCTGTGTGCTGGGCTCAGAAGACTTTGTTTCTCACTATCCTCCAAGCAAACAAACTAAACTTTTGCCTTTGAACATCCACCCAGGAGGAAGGAATGGAGATGAAAAATTAATCTCCATCAGTACTTCACAACTCATTACTGCTGTTTTAACAGCATTCCTACATTATGCACCTTTAGAGTGCACATTTCCTTCACCTGTATTCAAAGTTTACAAAGACTGAATCCCAAAACACAGAAACACTAAATTCCTGACACAGCTTAACTAAATAAATTGAACATATATTTATTTTACCAACTGAGAAGCAACTGGTCGATGTCATTATTTTACTAATCTTTACACCAATCTATGCTTTTTTCCCTTTATATAAAAAAGCAACATCAATGAAGAGGGAAGAGAGGACACTACAGACCACTATGACATCCTATACTGCTCAAGACCTCCACCTCCAGACCAGGCAGCCCTGGCTTCAAATGATATAAAAATTAAAAGCCCTATAAAACTTATTATCCACACACAAACTGAGAAGGAGGTTGTTCTGCATCTACAGATCTTCTGCTCCACTGAAGTCTTAACCTGCCCTTTTAAGAACAAAGAGAGGATCGTCAAGCTGCAGTTCTGAGCAGACAGAAAGTTTCTGGTGGTATCTCCATGACTTATGCACACTCAGGCACTTTCTTCAACTATTTAGAAGTACTTTAACTGGGTGATCTCTGGATGTTTAAGATCTCAGAACCCAAGTGATGGATTGAACACGAGCGAGACCTAGCAAGTTGAAACAGTATGTAGATCTGGCACATGGCATTAGGTCAAGTATAGTGACAATAAATTGTTTCTAAAGGAAACTGCCCACAAATAGCTTGGGGAGGACAGAGGGGAACAAAGAACAGAGGCTCACTGGAAATTAACCACGAAACAAGAACAGACCTGAAAAGGGCTGCCTGAAGCAACTGGTTGAGGGAGAGTAGAGAGCTGACTCTTGACAGACTTGCACTTCCTTCTGAAGACATGGCATGGACATACAAACATCCCAAGTCTCTGCTGTCCCCTAACAATCTCCAACTCCAGCGTGTAGCTTCTCTGCCCAAAGCCCAACAACACACCATCTCTCTTGGGTAAGAGTTTCCTTCCACCCTTTGGCTAACAAGGATTGTGGTATTAAGCAATACAAGTCTGTAATACACTGCTGAACATTTCTAACTCAAATCGCAGTGAAGGTATACAGTAGAGGGATGGTTACAGTTCAGTATTTTCTAGGTTTACTTTTTTAACTTCAAAAATGCCTAGGAGATTACACTTATATAAAACCAAAGTTATTTAAGTTGCAGAATTGGGCACTTATAGAAGTTAAGAAATGCCAGATGTCCATACAACCTTATTCCTGTCCCTCTTTGATATGCCCCGTGATATAGTTTTTACATGACCACTTCCAAAAAAATTTTCTAGGAACCCTGTCTTATTAAGTGCACAGAGTAGAGGCACAGGGGAACAGAATTAATGTTGCATAGGCAACTGTAAATCTGGTATTTCCTAACTTTCCAGTGCTTGATTTTGCAACCTAAGTAACATTCTTAATTTATTTTTGTATCCAATAAATAAAATGGTGTATTGGTTGCCTTGCTGACAAACCAATTCCCCCACAGGTGATTCTTACACAACCTCAGAAAAATCAAGACCAGCTGTCCATACACTTGCAAGACCCAAAAGCATGTCTGCATTTTAAATTCAATAATATAAATAATAACCATAGGTGTTACTCAAACCTTGCAAAATTCTACTACCCAGTCATGTGGAGCAAGCCATTCTTCCATTGGTGAGTGAACAAAGTAACAGTCTTTTTGTATGAGTAAGCAAGTAGATTCCATGACTTAGCTGGTCCAGTTCTATGACTATACTGCATTAATCCATATGTTGTGTCCGTCAGTAAACATCACTATTCTTTTCTTAGTGTTTAACACCATTTGTTTACTGTTTTAAGGAAATGGTATTTCTGTATAATCAGCATACAGACCCCTTCCCCCTTTCCTCAATAAGCTTCTTGAACCTTTTTACTCAAAACCTAAACAACAGCCAATAAATAAATGCATCTTTTATATTCCTATTTTACAGTGAATTTTAACTAGTGAATGTGCTGTGCACTTTTATTCACCTGATTGCCTTCATCTCTGTATTATTACTGTATTTAGCATACCATCAGCAGCCAAGCAGAACCAAGCAAACTCATGTTCAGACTTCAAAGCAGGAAAAATATTAATTGTGGCGTCTGCATGTTTACAGTAGATGAAGCGACATCCACTTCTCCTAGCTAGAGTCACAGAAGGTTCTGCAGACAGCCCAGGTCATTGCCTGTGCCTGCAGGCAGTATTCAGTCAGTTTTCACTGTACTGTTTGGCCTTACCTTGTGCCCACATTAGTCTGCACACTGCATCGGTCACCCAGAAAGCATCATTGCCTGGCTAATGCAGCGTTTTACTTGCTATCCTGCTGAAACTACAGTGAAAATAGCAGATGAAACATTACCCAAGTAAACCAATGAAAAATCCTTTTTTTGAGAAATAAGTTAGACAGAAGAATCTAACCATCTGAGCAAGTAAAATTTACTTCTTTTCATTCCTAATGGCACTGCAACCATGGAAGAGAAAATTCAAGGAACAGTATTTCTGTGACAAATATTTTAAATACCAAACATGGGCACAGCTGCATGAAATTCTGGTATAACTGACAAGATATCCAGAGAAGGATTCAATGAAGAAAGTACTGCCGTTGCTCACAAATGATCAACTACTCGGGAGTCTTTCCAGACATGAAAGATTCTGGCAATTCCATATTAACTTACTGGCTTCCCAGGCAAAGACAGCCTCCCCAGAAGTCTGTTCTCATCCACTTAAGTGAACCACACTGGATGTTCCTATTCACTCAGGGCAAGTTCATTTCTCCTCCTTCGTAATCTCCTTCAGCAGTTCAGTTAAGCATGTGGCTGAGCTACTATAAAGTTGACACATACTCCAAACCAAATATTGGTGTTTTCAGTCAGAAAAAGCCATAAAGAATGAAAAGGCAAATGTCATTGTTTTTAAAAAAATAAAAATTAAAAAAAAAAAAAAATTGCCATTTTCACAACCACTTCCTTTCAAAATGTGTAGGCCTCTAAAGGAATAGTCCCAGTCATTGCTGGTCATCAACAAATTTAAATACTATTTTCTCAAACTTCCTGCAGTTGCTGACTAGTACTCATCTCCGCAATCCTCCTCATGAAAGGCCAGAAAGATCTGTTAAGCAGTGGTGACAAAGACCTTCCATTTGACCACTTGGGTAATGCACTTGCTCTGCCACTGCTCTTGTTATCCTACTGTAAGAGAAAAAAACCCCAACACTTTCAAAAGATGCTGATAGATAAGCTTTTTCTATTCCATTCATGCTTGAAAAGAGATGCTCTGATAAAAATCTTGATAACTTACCCTGCTTTCACATCTTGCTCCTGTAACAATGCTTTTCTCCTTGGGGACACATAGATCACACCAATATTCAAATAATTAGTAACATGTTGTTGTTAAGCAAGAAGCGATTCTTCCATCTTCTTGTGGGAATCCTTGGTCCCCACAAGAACGAGTGCAGTAAGAAAACTCGCTATCCAGAAACCCACAGAACTTAGGAACAGAGCGGCTGTGAATAAACCTGGGACATCCCATGACTGTGACACATGAAAGGAAACTGCTGAAGAAACAAGGGCAATTTGATTATCATCAAATAAGTAAAGTCTAAGAGCAAGACAAATAATTATACAAATACACTGAAAGACTTTGAAATACACAGAGAAAATGGATTCTTCTTAACGTCAGAGGAACACAGTGAAAGCACCCTTAGGAAACAGATTTCTTAGTGAAAGCATTCTCATAGGAAAACATTCTGCTATGCTCAAAATAGGAAACAATCACAGCTGAGACACATACATTTTTCACTGCACAAGCTTAAAAATTCAGTAGGTGCAGCTTGTGCTATACAACCAAGGCAGAGAGCTTCCCTTCTCCTCCTGCTTCTGCCACAGAGCTACTGATTTACGAGCATCCTTGACAATAGGACACTGTGGCAACCGTCCCAAGACAAATCCTACTTGTGCAAACACTTTCAAAACAGACAGAATATCTGAGTCATGCAGGAAAGCATGATGCACTTCTACAGTTCACCTTTCAGTTGAAACACTCTGCCCTTAACCTGTATGTCCATGGAAGCCAAAGAGCAAATAACGACAAATATAATTAATTTATCCCAGGAACTGATTAACCACTTCATGCATCAGATCAGAATTAATCCACAACACTATACAGAGGTAAAATTCAGAGAGGGAAATATTTCAGAGAGGGTGTAAGGATTAATACCAGTCTCTTTGCCCACAGACCTGCAAAAAGCTGACTTGTGAAAAACCTGTCTCCAGAAGCACAAGATTAAGGACAACAGTTGCTGTTTATCTTAATAATGTTTGTCTCCAACTCCAAGGGCTGCTACAGTTTATTTAGCAAGCCCACATTCACAGCCACCACCGTATGCCAATTCAAAGGGAAAAAAAAAAACAACTTTCTTTACAGCATCGCACTGGCCACTTTTTTAACCAAGATTCCCACACTACATTCCTTAAAGCAACACCAGTGTTCACAATAGCACTCTCAGCCTTGCTTTTACCTTTTTATCAGTACAAACCACTTGTTGCCAGCCTAGCTACTTTTCCTATTGAAAGTACATTTGTCAGGCAGCCAACATTTTGCAAAATTAAGCATCCAGAGGGTGACAGTCTCTGTCTCCACATAACCAAGCCAGAAAGATGCTCAACAGAAGCTTCCTTCCACCAAACTTCTCCCCTCTGTCAAGTCCTCTCAGCACAACAAAACTGGACTAGCATTTCACATCATTTTGAAATCACCAAGCTAGGTAAGTACAAACCTTTGCCAGCACTCCCTTAGTTCTAAGGGAATGGCAGATTTTGATTTTCCTTCAAACTAACCCCTAAAGACTTAGTCTAACCCCAAAACAAATCTGGTCTAAAGCAAACCAGAAGCATTCACACATTTCTACAATAGTTCAAAAACATTAGATAAAAATCATAAGTGCACTTTGAATCATGCCACTTTTTCATAACCCAGATACAATCCCAGCATGGTTAAAAACAAATTTCCTGCACCATGTAGTATCTCAGGCAACACTAACTTAACCAAAAAGGCAGACAATAAATATTTTTAAGTAAACTTTCTCAGATACTACAGTAACACATACCTAAAAACCAACAAACTAAAAATATATCAGCAGACAAATAAGTGAGAAAAGAGGCTCAAGGATACACTGCAGACAGGTAAACTCAAAGATCCTTGTGAACAACAGTAGTCAGGCTCCGATTCTTTTTCTCCAAGTGCTCCACTCGGCATTCACATTATAGAGGCAAGATACCAAAAGGAAACAGTGAGCAGTACAAAAAGAAGTGCAAGGGTACTTGGATTTTTGTAGAACATTTACCATTCCTTGAGGAGATGAGAAAAAAAAAAAAAACAAAACCAAAACAGGAAGCTTAGGTGTGAATTTTCACTGACCTAGCAAAAGGTTATGAATTTGTACAAACGTTATTTTTTACTTTTTAAAAATATGGTGTTTACCCAGCTCATACATTTGATTTCTATGTGAAACAGCAAAAGTGTCACACTTGCTCTTAGAGAGCCAAAAATCTTTGCGAATAAACGTTGTTCTTTTATTGAGAAAAATAACCTTAAAGTCCAGGAGGGTGTCACGCACAAGGAGCACAAGAGAAAGCCACCAGGATGCTGGAATTTAACGAATTTGCAAGTCTTACTATTCCATCAGTGCTCTGAAATTAATCAGAATAGGAACAAAAAGCCAAACCATAAATGCCTGATTTCTCCTGGGTAAACTGGTAGTTAAACTGCAGAGGGTTTGTTTGTGGGTTTTTTTGGTTTGGTTTTGTTTTGGGGTTTTTTTTTTGGGGGGGGGGGGGGGGGGGGGGGGTTTGGGTTTTTTTTTTTTTTTTTTTGTTTTTTTTTATTTTAT